>JAECUM010092928.1:0-134909 GCA_016617855.1 Megalonaias nervosa
GATCAATCCCTATCAGTAATGTTACAACCGTGATCGAGATCAATCCATATCAGTAATGTTACAACCATGATAGAGACTAATACATAGCAGCAGGAAGGGGGGGGGGGCCGACCAAACACAAATGGTGGCCGACAAATTCTCGTTACCCATTCATTAAACCCTCCACTGATGAATCAGACGCTTCTACGAACAAGAACAAAAACAATTTCTCGCGAATGACCTGAATTTATACGAGATTCACAGAGCCACCAATACTGTAATTCTAACCTAAAAAATATAGCAAAAGGAGGTGCCCGCTACCAGGCTGATTGATGTTGGATATCTCTTAAATATTGGGTAATTGTTAGATTTTTCTTTTTCCATTGCAATTGTTGGATTATTTCAGCGCGTTTCTCTTTTTCCATTGTGCGTGAACACACTCTCTGGTGAATCTCTAAGTGCGAAACGAAATTTAAGAGATTCGGGGGTCTGTCCAGGCTGAATTTTAGTTTCGTAAATTTATAGTCAAGCACGCCCACCCACCCCCCTTCCCCGGTGAATCCCGAGTGCTTTAAAATGAAAGCCCTTGGGGATCAAGGAGAGCCCAGGTAAGTTGCACCTGGTTATTTTTTTTAGAATTATCCATTTAAGTATACCTCGTCTTTTTTCTATGCGTCGGGGTTTCCCCCAATTATAATTCCATTTGTCGCCAATGCTAACAATATGTCAAGCACGTTTTTTCGGACTCGAACTCATGAAGTCATTTTCACTGTCTGAACGCTCTTACCAATTCGGCCACTGTCCCACTTAAGAATATACGATGAAATAATTTATACGAGGATATGTTTACTGAACAGACAGACAGACATTAAATATACACCACGTATTTAAATCGTGTAATTTATTTCTCAAGTAATTTAGTCAATATAGCAGGTATATTTCTCCAGCGAATATACAATAATAGATTTTACCTCTAAATTTCAGCGAGTTAGCGTGTTGAACCACGTGACCGTGTTGTGAAAATTCCAGCGTGTTATTAATAGCATGATAATTTAGCGCAGTCACGTGACCGCGGCAATGTCTAAGCTGTGAGTGAAATTGAGATCTCGGTAATTTATTGTATTTGGTGTTACGTATATGTAATTTAATTACTTGTGTGTTAGTTTTTAAATTCTTTTTCATTTTCTATTTCTTGTTTTATTACATTTTATTGTAATGATTATTTTCACCGGAGTTTATATTTTTGAAAAAATATCAGTCTGATTAGAACGTAAAAGTATGACTTAAGCACTATTTTTAGCTCACTTTGGCTCATAGATTTTGTAAACATCGAATGAAAACCATTGGCTATTACCAAGGTCATGTTCGGCCCACGTGTTAGCTAAATTGTAAACTGCCTTTCTTTTTTATTTCTCCAGCGTGAGAATCTGATTCTTAGATAGGGCTATACTAGCCTACGTCTTAAATGGCATTTTTTTTTTTTTTACTGCGCTGTTCCAATTAGTGGTCACGTAACCCGTCACGTGAGCCACCGTGTGATCTAAAATCGCGGCTTTAAACAGACAGTTGGTAGTAGATTTATTCAGTCGTATCTTACACCTTGAGGGTACAAGGTGTTTCTATTGTTGATGCCAGATTGTTTTGAAGTTCATCTATTTTTTGGATTTTAATAATTTATTCTCTAGAAAACTACAAAGTATTTTTTTAATAAAAGTTCTGAGAGAAAGACATTCAGTGGAAATTTATTCTGGAATTCTAAACGGGAACATTATATATTGTGATTCGATGAGGATCTGTTACCATCAGTACAAACGACCTCATCTGACGTCATCGCCTTCCATATTGGAATTTCATACAGATTCGAACCTGGATTCAATTAGAACTGTTTAGTGATAGAACTTATATTTTTCAATTCTAGGATTAATTTTTGGATTATATTCACAAACCCTATGTCCTATTTCCTCTTTTTACATTGTTTTCTAGGTAAATAAATTATTTTGTTAAAAGTTACAAAGCTTATTGGCTTCACTCTTTTCTTTTGTTACTTTTGTACAAGCCTACATGTAACAAGACAAAATTGGGTTGCTTGTCCTTGGGATATATGAATTTGGCTAAAATATTTCAGAATATTGTTTTTTGAAATTTAAATTGCCCTAGTTTTTAAATCCCAAGTATTATTTTACATTTTGTTTAAAATCTTTAGTGAACAACAGGCTTTCATTCATAATGTCATTAAAAGTGAAGACTTTTCTTTCTAGTCCTACTCAGGAGCAGTTGGATAGCTTGAAAAAAAGATGAATTGCTTGAACTTGCCAGAGAATACGATCTTTCTGAGGCAAAATCTTCCTTAACGAAACAAGAAATTACAAACATTTTGATTCAGTATTTGGTAGAGAAGAATGTTTTTGATAAAAGTGTTTGGCCTCGGTCAGTAAGTCAGTATCAGACTCTGACATAAAAGTAATGGAATTAAAAATGAAATACAAGATGAATTGGACTTAAGAAAGATCGAGCTTAAGAAAGAGGAAAGAGAAAGATAAACAAATGGAGTTGCAATTAGAAGAGAAACAATTGCAATTGCAATTTGAAAAAGAGGAGAGAGAGAGACAGGAAAGAGAGAATGATAAACAAATGAAATTACAATTTGAGAAAGAGGAGAGAGAGAGAGAGAGGAAGAGAGAAAGATAAACAAATGCAATTAGAAAAGAAGGAGAGAGAGACAGGAAAGAGAGAAAGATAAATGCAATTGGAGTTTTAAAAAGAACAAATGCACGTACAGATGAAAAAAGAGAAAGATGAAAAGGAATTTCAAATTAAAATGAAAGAAATGGAGCTGGCAAGTGAAAAGCACGATCTCACTTTACATACAAATTCAAGTTTTGATATTACAAGGAATTTTATGCTAGTACCCCCTATTAGTGAAAAAGAAGTAGACAAACATTTTATTTATTTTGAAAAAGTTGCTGCAAATTTTAAATGGCCAAGGGAGCATTGGAATCAATTATTGCAATGTCTACTTTCTGGCAAAGCCCGAAATATCTATGCATCCCTGTCAGTACAGCAAAGATCTGACAATGATTTGGTTAAGGAGTGCATCTTAAAGGGTTATGCGTTCGTCCCTGAGGCTTATCAGAAAAATTCAGAAACTATAAAAAAGAAGCTTGACAAACTTATGTTGAATTTACGAGAGAAAAAGAGCAGTTATTTAAGAGATGGTGCATACCAGAAAAAGTTGAACATGATTATGAAAGTCTCGAACAACTTCTATTACTTGAAGAGTTAAGAAATTTGTCCCTAGTGCCATTAAAACTCATCGTGAAGAGCATGAGATTGAAACCTTGGAAAATGCTGCTCTTGCTGCTGATAAGTATTCCTTAACTCAAAGTTGCTGTTTGATGCAAATCATTCACTCAGCAGTCCACTGGTAGAAAGGTATTTCAGCCTAATACGACTCCTTCTAAAACTCAGTCTGGCATAACTTTTAAAAATCAAGCTTCTGATAAACCTGATTGAAAATCCTTGTCTATTCCTACGTGTGCCTATTGCAAGAACAAAGGACACGTCATTTCTGATTGCTTCAAATTGAAATATAGGCATCAGAATCAAGATAGACCTATCCCAAATGCTCTTATATCTAAGAGGTCAAGGTCACGGTCATGCATTAAAAGCAATACATTTGTTGGGTCTAATAAACCCCAGTCTGATTTTATTATAAAGAATCATGAATCATTCATGTAGAACGGTTCTGTATCACTCTTGGGTGATTTGGCCAATCCTATCCCTATTAAAATTTAAGGGATACAGGAGCTTCTCAGAGTCTTTTGTTATCAGGTACTTTGCCTTTTTCTGAGAAGTCCTGTTCTAATGAGAGTGTTCTCATTCAGGGAGTAGAGTGCGGCTTTGCTAATGTTCCTCTCCATTCTGTAAATTTGTCATCAGACTTAGTTTCAGGACCTGTGACAGTCGGTATAGTGTCTAATTTACCCGTCGAGGGCATTCATTTGTTGCTAGGTAACGACCTACCTGGAGACAAGGTTATGGTTAATCCACTTGTAACTGACAAGCCTTCTTTGGATCAGAAAGTTGATCCTATTGAAAAAGAATTCCCTGATTTATACCCAGCTTGTGCAGTTACCAGAGCTATGGCAAAGAAAGCTCTTGAGAATGATTTTGATAAGGAAAATATTCCTTTAGTTGACACATGTATTGGTCAGGCTTTTGATGAGGTCACTTTCACTTCTAATTTGGATCAATCAAAAGATATTGATCACAGTGATCCTCTTTTAACTCCTCATTCTCTTTTATCTCATCAGGGTGACAAACGACAATCACTTTTTGTCGAACAGGAAAAAGATCCTGAGATCTCCTGTTTGTGTCAGAGGGCCATTAGTGAAACTAAAGCCACTGAAGTACCTGTCTATTATTTCATTAAAAATGGAATTCCTATGAGAAAATGGAGACCTCCCGAGGTACCTGCTAATGACGAGTGGTCAGTGAACTATCAGACTGTAGTTCCGAAATCTTACAGGCAGAAAATACTTAGTTTGGCCCATGAAACTCCTCTGGCTGGTCATTTAGGGATAAATAAAACTTATCACAAGATTTTGACTCACTTTTATTGGCCAAAAATCAAAAGTGATGTTTCTAAATACTGTAGATCTTGTCATACTTGTCAAATGGTAGGAAAACCCAATCAGAAGATACCTAAGGCTCATCTGCAACCTATTCCTACATTTGACGAATCTTTTAGCAGAACTATGGTAGACCGTGTTGTTCTTTTACCTAAGACTAAGTCAGGCAACCAATATTTGTTGACCATTATGTGTGCGTCAACAAGATTCCCAAAGGCAATTCCTTTGAGGAATATTAAAAGCAAAACCATAGTAAAAGCTTTGATTAAGTTTTTTACTCAATTTGGCCTTCCCAAATCTGTCCAATCGGATCAAGGGTCAAATATTATGTCTGGAATTTTCCAGCTTGTTATGCTTGAATTTGACACTCAGCAATTCAAGTCAAAAGTGAAACTATGGTTTCACAGAACTTTAATTGAGAGAAGTTTTGAGTCTTGTAATAGAGTTCCTTCTCTCTTGCCCATTCTTCAAAATTTTCTTCAAATTAGATTTTACGGCCTTACAAAGTTAAGAAGAAAATGAATGAGTTAAATTATAATAATAGTACTCTGATCTAAATAAATTAATGGAGTACCAGTATATTGAAAGAGATACCCAGGTAAATCATGCAATTAATTTAGTTGTACCTGTCCCATAAACTGAGAATTTAAGTGAAGAAATTCAGTCGGACAATGTTGATCTTGGAGCAACAAATCTTCGGAATTCGGAAATTATGAAAAATCTTGACCAGAAACTTTTACATTTGCAACAACAAGAAAAGAATGAACTTAAATAGTTATTGTTGGAATATAAGCACTTGTTTCCAGATATTCCTACGAGGACAAACAAAATTTTTCATGACGTTGAAATTGTGAATTCCAAACCTGTGAAACAACACCCATACAGAATGAACCCTCTCAAACAGGAATACTTGAAAAAGGAAATTCAGTATTTGCTGGAGAACAATTTCATAGAACCCAGTAAAAGTGACTGGAATTCACCATGTGTACTTGTTCCGAAACCAGATAAAACTTTCCGTACTGATTATAGGAAGGTGAACAGTGTGACAAAAACAGATTCATTTCCATTACCAAGAATCGATGACTGTATTGATAAAATTGGAAATGCCAAGTATGTCACCAAATCTGACCTTCTGGAAGGATTTTGGCAAATTCCACTAACGGAAAGGGCAAAGGAAATTTCGTCATTTTTGACTCCAGATGGACTCTATCAATATAAAGTAATGCCGTTCGGGATGAAGGGTTCCCCAAGTACTTTTCAACGCTTGATGAATATGATTACCTCTGGTCTAGATAATTGTGATGCTTACATCGATGATGTCATCATCTACAACGTCATCTGGAAAGAACATCTAGCCACGATTCGGAAATTCTTTGAAAGACTCACTGATGCAAATTTGACAATCAATTTATCCAAAAGTGAGTTTTATCATGCTTGTGTAACTTTTCTAGGACATATTGTGAGACATGGTCAAGTTAAACCTATAGATGCTAAGGTCAAAGCTATCTCTGATTTTTTCCTGTGCCTGTCAGTATAAAGCAACTGATGCGATGTTTGGGTATGGCTGGATACTATCGGAAATTTTGTTCCAATTTTTCTAATATTGCTGAACCCCTGACAACCTTGTTAAGTAAGAAAAACAAGTTTCTTTGGACTGAAAAATGTCAGGAGGCTTTTGATAGGTTAAAAGCCATACTCAAAAGTGCGCCGGTTCTTACAGCTCCAAATTTCAGTCTTTTAAACTATCTGTTGATGCAAGTGATGTTGGGTTTGGAGCAGATTGATTCGAAAAGATAGAAATGGTGTTGATCACCCAGTGTGCTATTTCTCTAAGAAATTAAATAAGCACCAAAGGAATTTCTCAATAATCGAGAAGGAGTGTTTGGCTTTAATATTGGCATTACAGCATTTTGAAGTTTACATTAGTTCAACTCCTTCTCCGGTTGTTGTGTTTAGTGATCACAACCCCCTTAATTCATCGACAAGATAAAAAATGAAAATCAAAGATTATTAAGGTGGAGTTTGTTTTTGCAAGAATATAATCTTGACATCAGGCACATCAAAGGAAAAGATAATTTGATTGCAGATGCACTTTCCCGTGTATAAAAATATTATTTTATGTACACTTTGTAAAATTCATAAGAGTTTTCTTATGTAATTTTGTTTTACTTCATGTATAATTTACATATAGTAAAAAGAAAGCTTTGTTACATAAATTTTTCCTTTTCTTTATAGGGAGAGTGTACGTATATGTATTTTAATTACTTATGTTAGTTTTTAAATTCTTTTTTATTTTTTATTTTTTTGTTTCATTACATTTTATTGCAATGATTATTTTCACGGGAGTTTTTATTTTTGAAAAAAATATCAGTCTGATTAGAACGTAAAAGTATGACTTAAGCACTATTTTTAGCTCACTTTGGCTCATAGATTTTGTAAACATCGGGTGAAAACCATTGGCTATTACCAAGGTCATGTTCGACCCACGTGTTAGCTAAATTGTAAACAGCCTTTCTTTTGTATTTCTCCAGCGTGAGAATCTGATTCTTAGATAGGGCTATTCTAGCCTACGTCTTAAATGGCATTTTTTTTTTACTGCGCTGTTCCAATTAGTGGTCACGTAACCCGTCACGTGAGCCACCATGTGATCTAAAATCGCGGCTTTAAACAGACAGTTGGTAGTAGATTTATTCAGTCGTATCTTACACCTTGAGGGTACAAGGTGTTTCTATTGTTGATGCCAGATTGTTTTGAAGTTCATCTATTTTTTGGATTTTAATAATTTATTCTCTAGAAAACTATACAAGTGCATTTTTTTAAATAAAAGTTTTGAGGGAAAGACATTCAGTGGAAATTTATTCTGGAATTCTAAACGGGAACATTATATATTGTGATTCGACGAGGATCTGTTACCGTCAGTACAACGACCTCATCTGACGTCATCGCCTTCCATGTTGGAATTTCATAGAGATTCGAACCTGGATTCAATTAGAACTGTTTAGTGAGAGGACTTATATTTTTCAATTCTAGGATTAATTTTTGGATTATATTCACAAACCTTAAGTCCTATTTCCTATTTTTACATTGTTTTCTAGGGAAATAAATTATTTTGTTAAAACTTACAAAGCTTATTGGCTTCACTCTTTTCTTTTGTTACTTTTTTACGAGCCCACACTTTACATTGGAAAAACGTTACGTTACTGGTTATAATGACTTACAGAATCAAGAATATTTAAAAAATAAATAATTCGGAAAACTCTTATTAAGGAACTAAAATAAATGACTTGGTTATTTTAGAAAGAACATTAAAGATTCCAATAATTGTAAAAATAATAACCAATGAGACTTTGTACACTTCTGGTAAATACTGTAGTAAGGGTGCTCCGATAATTTTATATGATCATAATTGACATGCATGGACCGACTCTGTGACAAAATTTCCAAGGGAGAGAATAATACGATTTATGATGGCGATATCTATGAAGAAATCTACAACATAAGTAAGCGTGGCCCTGCATCGGTCTGGCTATTTCACGGAGATGACTGAGTCGGATGAATCAACATTTAATCAGTTTCATCTGCTGTCTGGGGTTCTTTATCGGAAAGAAACACTCCAAAGAGCTATGAAAACAATTTTGGTAAAATATAGCACAGACAACAATGATTTACTCGTTCACTGTTTTACAGCGTCGTCCGTTGTGGCTCATATAGCCCAACAAACAAAAAAATAAATGGCGTCCAACTCCAAAAGAATTTCTCGATGATGTATCACAATCTGATGTTGAGTTTGGCTTTGGTGGTCTTTGGAACGCAAACTATAATTCCTCTGACATGATTTCTGTTGATAATATCGTTGCTTATAAGGCGGCTTTTCTTGGATTTGGCGAGTCTCGTCGTTATTTTAAACGATTCGGGCACCCGACACAGAAAATGACACGAGTTGCAATAAACCCAACCACTACCAAATATCGATCTTACTGTATTTGCCGAGATTTAATAATTCGAGTTTTCAGCGAGTATTCATCCTGTGATACCAATTTGGTTTGGTAGACACTTTAATAAACCGGATACCAGTGTCAATCTGAACGATTGTTGCGCAAAAACTCAGCGTGGTTGGGCTCCAATAGTGCTGTTACGATACATGCTCGATGATAAGATTCTCACATCGTTGACTGTAAACCCTCTGCGATAATTTCATACAAATCACAAAAATCTATCTGGTTACCACATGATGACAAAGTTATCTGCAGAAAAATTATCGGTAGGTTTACTCAGGGTTCATCATCTGATAATGCATGTCGTTGCACAAGATTAATCATGGATCCAGCCAAATTAGATTTTGTTGTCAAGGACACAGCGGCGCGAGGTGTGTTGGTGTCAGTCTAGATGGGAAAAACGTGGGTACAATAGTTATCTACTACGAAGGCAATTCTCCTCAGTTTATTCATTTGAGATCATCTATGCTGGCATACTCATCAATAAACCTATTATCGATGATGAACAGATTTCCCAATGACACTGTCAGAGTCGCTACGGATTCTTTTTATATTAGTCGTTGTAGCATGGTCTTCCTGAGTCATTTATCGATAATGACAGCGTTGCTGGTTGGGGTTCATGGTGAATAAAATACAAACAAATACGTAAATATTCAGAGTCGGCTGACGTTAAAACACCACATATTTATTATTGCAACGATAATTTATCAGAACCATCATCATCACTGTCAGTAAATGATCCAATCACGAGACATAGCACGGTCTATCTGAATGGTCCAGGCGGTTCTGGTAAAACAACGCGCGCGACTCTGACATGATTGTGTTGACGCCAACTCACCGGCTTGCCAGAGAGATGAGACAACGTGGTGTCAGGGCATGCACGTATCATAGTTTCTTTAGATGGCGAAGTGATGCATGGACCCCCGAATGAATGGGTGACAAATATATCCCGAGAATAATTATCTAGGATGAGGTTTTTACAGTGTTAAAAGAAACATTACAGACATTTTTTGATTGGTTATTAACAAAATCTACTGTAATCGTCATATGTGGCGATCATGAACAGCCTCCGCCGTTTACCGGAGAATCCCCACACGAATGGTTGATCAACTATGTTGGCCACTATGAAGAAGATTTGTATGACCATCGATCACAGGATGAACAACTACGACAACTAAAATCGTTAATCAGATAACAACCTGACAAGATTCAGTGTGAAATACTGGTTCCGTAATTTCAGAGACTCCAATGTAATTTCTGGAACTTATGGCGCCCTAATGAGATAATTGATGTATCCAGGAAACACGTCCGTGATTCACTTCAGCGTAAATTATTTGAGCTTCACAAGGAAAAATTTCCAACTCAGCAAGTCCCGCTATGTTATCGATCAACAGATACACGCCGACAAAATATACTCGTTGACATTCCTGGACCAAGCATGAGACAAAAACTCGTTCTTAATGATGCTGAAAAAAATCAACGATGATTTTGAGATAATACAACAGCTACGTGAAGAGTGCAGATATACACTAGCGGCCGAGTACGGATTTATCAAATTACTTCAACGCGAAATGGAATTGTCATTGAAGGATTTACACGAACAACATGATATGGCTAAATTTGTTCCATTGGCAAGCGCCATTGAGAAACTACAATCAGATTTATCTCGACAATATGAAACTCAAGCGGATGTAAGTGCACGTGCGAGACAACTAAAGCGACTTTTGTTGGAGTCTGTGAAGATTTCCGCAGAATGAGAAGAATATCCCAAACAACAACAAGAAAAAACAAAACAAAATAACGACAAAAAATAACATCTTTTTTGTTGTCTATTTGTTATTTTTTTTATCATGGTGTGCCATTATGGTCTGTCACGCACATACAAACTAATAGTTAATTCTTCACCACGTGTGTCCAATAAATAAACGTCCTGGTCGGTTAGACGAAGACGTATTCGTGACAGCGATGTATTATGATATCGTAAATAAACAGGATTAACGGGCACCGACACAATCAAATGACCCGGCGGGACATCCGGAGAAAAGCCGTAAAGAATATATCCCTGCTGGGCCTGTTCTAATGCTTGCCAAGACTAGGTATAGCTACCGTCGACTGCGTCACAGACTATATTTACAGAAATCGTTTACGTGATATTGACAATGCCCGGCGATACATGACGACCACCACTTGTTAGATTGTTGTTATGTCGGAGAATACCTGGAGGGCCCCGTAACTTCTCCCATGCCGCAATAACTTTCGGAAGATATTCGTCAATTATGCCATCGAGATCTTGCTGAATTTTATACGCGCCCAACCGGGGTAGCTTGAACGTACGCCATTTGTCTTCGGTGAGCTTAAAGTAATCCAGGAATACGGTTTTGTATATTACGCCTCCTTCTATACTATCATCAACATCACCCTTAATAATGACTGATTCTAAACAACACTTTTGAAATATTTCTGCATCAGATTTCACATGGTTCAGATGTTTTACTGTCTCAGTAATTCTTTGTTTAAGATCAGCATTCCGATATTCAAGCTCATACTGCCCAAGTAACTATCTCAGATCATTTTGTTTATTTTGTTTATTTTTATGCTCCTGCGCTATTCCATCGATGAGTAGTTCAAAAGGTTTCCCAAACATGCGAATTGAAGTTATGCTTACACCTGGAGGAGGAGGAGGTCTGGGTCCAACACCCGTAAACCCAATAGGGTATTGTTTTTTTTATCACCGGTTGGGTTAAACATTTGTTCAGCAAATATATACCTTTCTTCTCCTGCTCTCCTGGGCGACCATATTTTCCTTCCTTCTCTATACTCTGGTTCTTTCATTAATACTTGTTTGTTTATCAAATAATCAGATCGCGCTGGACGTGGTGGTGCAACAACAGTTGTTGGCACTTTCAGCGGCCATCCCAGCACAGTTCTGATCGACGATCTGTATATGTCAACGGCGTAATCTGGCGTCGATACTTCTACGGTGGCACTCAGCGTTGGTTCGTGTACTTTGACAGCGATCTTTGATTCTTTTCCTGTTATTGATTTAATTCTATGCTGAAGCTCATCACTGATTTGTTTGACTTGATATGATCCTGTTGGGATGGAAACGACCTTCCAGATTGGGGCTTGCCCACCAGCTGCATCAGTTGTGGTTTTATACAAGAATACCAGTAAATTATTAGCGTCCAATCTACGAAATGATTTTTCTCATATTTGGCCAATTATAGTAAAGTCGTAATTGTACAAGTGCGATTTCAAATGACTGACCATGAGGAGCTTTTATCGGAGTTGGAAAACCAATATCGAATTCTGGCTGTGTTGATGTTGCTGATATCATTGTGGTAGTCTGCGGCGTTGTGTTAGCAATGATCAGTTCCAGCCGTGTGGTTATTTCTGTGGTCATTATTATCTATACGGCGAATTCTAAATGTGGCGCTGGCAACGTCGGCAACATTGTTCCCCGCAACGGTGAGTTGGCGTTCTTTTGGTACCGATAATAAATATCCCTAATTGCGGAAAATTCATTGTCTGGTATTGCACCATCGATTAACCCGGGTGACAGTATCAATGAATATTTATACACGCATATGTCTCAGCGTAAGTTATTTCCGTGTGCTCTTGCAAGTTTTTGCTGGTACATGTAGATATTTTTTCGCGATAATATTGAGTATACCAGCAGCACCGACAACCACAGGCGGTATCACGTGCGTTACTGATAACGTGCCGATCAACGTCGTTGTTCCAGCGACCAGCGAGGAAACCGCGTACACAACATTGCTGATGACGATGATTCGTCTGCGATATTTTTTGTTTTGTCATGTGCTCGTCTATGATTTCATCCAGCGATGCCTTCCACGCACATGTTTGATTATACCAAAAGGATTGTGTGGGGTTCATTATGTGTTATACTCAGTTACCAATTGAGGTGTTTTCGCGACGAATTCTAGACACCACCAATATGTTGTTGCGGATAAGACTTTATTTGCTGGTTCCATAATGAATGTTTTCTCTGTATTTTAATTTAACACGACTAACACGGTTCCAGGAAATCTGTCGGTGGAATAACGTCATAGATATGTGGAGAATATCCTAAAATTTAGCGACGCTAAACACGGAGAGCCTGTACACCCCGGTAACCTGAGCGGTATGTTTGATGGAATTGTTTTGTTGTGACCATGTTGCCGATCCAGATGATACCGAGTTGATGAGCGGAGTTGTATGAACAACACTATCTTGAATCGTTTTGATTTACAGCGATTTCATCGAGTCGTGTGCGAATTTCAGAGAGACTACTAACGACGAAATTTGGAACTCCAAAGAATCCGTTGAAGATTCTATTTATGGCTCCTCGAAAATTCGTAAACACGGTTATATGATTACTATATTCAGATCTGAACGTGGTTAGCCATCATTGCCATTAACGAGGTCATCATAGGGATGTTGCTGTTGTCCACGTATTTCTTCGTCACAGCGTCATCGTTTGATTCTTTCTCTCAAATTAGTAATGATATTTCCGCTCATGTTGAGATCGACAGTCATTGCAACACCGGCTTTAGCAACGCAACACCGCCACGCATTTAGCAACGCTCATTTACTGATCTCAGTTCTGAACGTGGTGTAGTTGTTGTCCACGTATTTTTTTTGTTGTTGCCACGTCATAGTCTGATTTTGGTTCTCTCGCATTGATAATTGTATTTCTGCTCATGTTGAGATCGCCATACATTATGTCTCCAATTCTTCTAATACGTCCAGCAATCTCCCCCGCGATTGTTAGAAGTGGTTTCTTTGATTCTTTAATTTTACCTGTTTTAGTAAATACCACTAAGTTATCTTCGCCTGGAACTCGCAGAATAATATCTGTCAACAGTATATTGCTCGTCTTCAACCGTCCTTGCTGATCCTGAAAAAACAACAACCTCATTTGTGTCAACATAGGCGAGACACAAAAGATCAGCGAGTTCATCTCGTGTCGTATATTTTGAAATCAATGTCACTCTGGGGCTTTCCTTTAGCAGATCTTTCATAAATATCCACCATTATAAACCATTAACCTGTTTAAAACGACGTGCGGTATACTCATGCACAACTTTATGCGGCGGCAGACCAACGTCGGTGATCCAAGCACTTCTGGACTGCAAACACTTCTGGACCGCATATTGGTGGATCCGTTATTGTCTGTGTTGGTAATGTTGAATACCAGATTGGTATGTCACCGGCTAAGCCACTATATCGTAAAAATTCTCTCGGTGGTGCCAATCCATGAGCCAAAATAAACAACACCAGTGTGGATCAACCGCGTATGCAACCCAATAAGTACCACGGCGAGAACTTCCATCGATATTAATGATACCGGTTTCAACACGGTTTGGTTTTAACGGTAATTGATCACGCATGGAAACACCTCTGAAGTTTCTTATGTTTAATCGCGAAGCAGCATCAAGTAAATCAAAATTGGACATGGGGAGCTTTAACGAATGGATGGTTCCTGATATCCATTTATACTCAGCAAAATCGTAGACACAACTAATCTATCCAACACCATTGATGGACCAGGAGACCTTGAATAATCATCGGAATATCTTGCAAGACCGAGTATCATCGTAGCAACATCGACGTCATTGTGGCATACTTCGATTTGTCTACCATCAATCATATACATGTCACTTTTAAATAATATCGTAACACCATTATTAACAAATCACATTGGTCATTTTCAGCGTATGGATTGTTGTTACCTCTCAAATACCTACCCTGAACTTCAATAAATGCCTCGGCGGGAAGGAAATACCTGGATAACTTATAGTTTGATTTGCCCACGTTGGTTAGGTTCTCGTGCTTCATAAGAATAATATTGATAATCACGCACAAACTCTAATTTGAGTACTGGTGCGTCCACCAAATACTGGATCAGATACACGTTTGAACATTTTATTCATAATTCGTTGTCTAAAACGACGTTTCAACATTGACCAATAAGTGGTTGATCAGCGATGACGACGGGCCAGACCACTACCCGCTATTAGGTTTGGGGTTATATTTATTTTTCTATCTCGGCGGAGGCTTGTTTTGTCAGTGACGGCACTCCAGCCAATTCTTTCAACCGCTCATTTGTAGCTTGATTTTATTATTTTACTGACATTTGGTGGCATTACTTCGGTGCTGGGCAGTTTTACTGATTGTGGTTTTCGTTGTACTAATCGTGAGAGTCTGCCTTTGACTGCAGAAAATGCTTTACCAGCAAGATTACCAACAGTGCCAATAGCCTTATCACGAACAACTTCGATGGCTTTCATACCTAATTGTTTTACAATCGGAATAGCTTTTGGGGCCATCCTTCTAAAAAAATATTGAACGACATCGCCGAATCCATGTATGAGATTCCATGGTAAGCGCAGAATCACTCATTATTATTATTACAACAACGATTTAATTACAGATCACTAAGTCATAAGATAGTCATAAGATACACAAGGATTTACTGTATATCCAGTAACGTAACTTATTTTTCCAAATACAATAAATTACCGAGATCTCAATTTGACTCACAGCTTAGACATTGCCGCGGTCACGTGACTGCGCTAAAAATACCATGCTATTAATAACACGCTGGAATTTTCACAACACGGTCACGTGGTTCAACACGCTAACTCACTGGATTTTACAGGTAAAATCTATTGTATATTCGCTGGAGAAATATGCCTGCTATGTTGACTAAATTACTTGAGAAATAAATTACACGATTTAAATACGTGGTGTATGTTTAATGTCTGTCTGTCTGTTCAGTAAACATATCCTCGTATAAATTATTTCATCGTATATTCTTAAGTGGGACAGGGGTCGAATTGGTAAGAGCGTTCAGACAGTGAAAATGACTTCATGAGTTTGAGTCCAAAGAAAGGTGATTGACATTGTTAGCATTGGCGACAAATGCAATTATAATTGGGGGAACCCGCGACGCATATAAAGAAAAACAAAAACAAGACGAGATATATTTAAATGAGTAATTCTAAAAAAAACTGGAGAAATATGCCTGCTATGTTGACTCCTTACTTGAGAAATAAATTACACGATTTAAATACGTGGTGTATGTTTAATGTCTGTCTGTCTGTTCAGTAAACATATCCTCGTATAAATTATTTCATCGTATATTCTTAAGTGGGACAGGGGTCGAATTGGTAAGAGCGTTCAGACAGTGAAAATGACTTCATGAGTTTGAGTCCAAAGAAAGGTGATTGACATTGTTAGCATTGGCGACAAATGCAATTATAATTGGGGGAACCCGCGACGCATATAAAGAAAAACAAAAACAAGACGAGATATATTTAAATGAGTAATTCTAAAAAAAACTAACCAGGTGCAACTTACCTGGTTCCTCCCTGATCCCCAACGGCGTTCATTTTAAAGCGCTCGGGATTCACTGGGGGGAGGGGGCGGGCATGCTTGACTATAAATTTACGAAACTAAAATTCAGCCTGGACAGACCTCCGAGTCTCTAACATTTCGTTTCGCACTCAGAGATTCACCAGAGGGTGTGTTCACGCACAATGGAAAAAGAAAAACTCTGAAATAATCCAACAATTGCAATGAAAAAAGAAAAGTATAACAATTACCCAATATTTAAGAGATATCCAACGTCAATCAGCCTGGTAGCGGGCACCTCCTTATGCAATTTTTTAAAGGTTAGAATTACAGTATTGGTGGCTCTGTGAATCTCGTATAAATTCAGTTTATTCGCGAGAAATTGTTTTTTGTTTCTTGTTCATAGAAGCGTCTAATTCCACAATGGAGGGTTTATTGAATGGGTAACAAAAACTTATCGGCCGCCATAGTTTTTGGTCGGACCCCTTTCTGCTGCATCTATATCAGTGAGGTTACATCCATGATCGAGATTCAAAGCATGCCAATGAGGTTACAACCATGATCGAGATCCACGCATAGGAATGAGGTTACAACCATGATCGAGATTAATCAATATAAATGAGCTTACGTTGCACATGAGTGTCTTTGCTTGTCAACACATCAGCGACTGAATTTCAGATCCGATTTGTATAATTGTTATCAATATTTAATTTAATTATTTGTTTGTTAGTTTTAAAAATTTTATTCCATTACATGCTATTATAAGGTAACTTTGTTTACTGGATTTGATATTTTTCAGAATTCAGTTCAGTTCTGTTTGACCTGACTGTCAAAATACAGAAACACTGTATCTAGTTTCTGACCTTGATTCAGAAACAGTGGCAGTTCTAGTAAACAACGTTTTTTTTATTATTATTATTATTCTTTCCCAGAGTAAGAACCATCGATTTCAGCTAAGGCCATACTGGGAGTACATGATGTTAGGCATGTGTTACGTATATGTAATTAAATTATTTGTGTGTTAGTTTTATATTTCTTTTATTTTATTTTTGTTTTATTACATTTTATTGTAAGGATAATATTTTTACTGGATTTGACATTTTTCCCAGTAAATTTATTTCAGTTCTTTTAGTCTGATTAGAACGCAAAATGATTGCTACATTGTACTTTTAGCTGACCTAGTTCTTGACCTCGGTTCCGATTTTGTAAACACTAAGTGAAAATGATTGGTTATTACCAAGGTCATGTTCAGCCCACATGTTAGCTCTGCTGTAAACAGTTTTATTTTTAAATTCATTTCCAGTGAGGGAATCAGATTCTTAGATAGGGCTATTCTAGCCTACGTGCTAATTGACTTGTAGTGAGTAATCACGTGACCCATCACGCGGGTCTGAAATGACGTTTTAGTTGTGTTTAATTCTCAATCTCAGTGTTTATGAGTCAGTCGTAAATTATACCTTCAGGCCGAAACGTATTCCTGTTGTTGCCATTTAAATTGAGTTTTGTATTAAAATAATTTATTCACCCTGGAAAATACACTTCTTCATCGAAATTCTTGGACAAAGACATTTACTAAAAATTATTCGGAATTCTAAAGCCGGAATTATATTCTTGGTGACTCAACAAGGAACTGTTGACACATCAGCACAAACTGGTTATAGAGGACGTCATCACCTTCCATATTGGAACTTCGTCGAGATTCGAACTTGGATTCAATTAGAACATTTTAGTGTTGTTGTTGTTGTTGTGATTTGGATTTTTAACGTAGCTTTAACAATTTTTCAGTCATATCGCTACGATGTCTGCAGTGTGGACAGTTTATAGTGTGATGTCTAGCACTGGGGCATCATGCCGCAGACATGTAGCATGATGTCCCACCCAGTCACATTATCCTGACACCAGGCCGACCAGTCCTAACACTAACCTCTTAATGCTGAGCGCGAAGCGAGGCAGCTGTTAGTACCATTTTTGTAAGTCTTTGGTATGACTCGGCCGGGGGTCGAACCCACGACCTCCCGCATCCGAGGCGGACGCTCTAACCACTAGGCCACCGGAGCGGTCCGAACATTTTTGTTACAGGACTTATATTTTTGAATTCTAGGATTAATTTTTGGATTATATTCACAAACCGTATGTCCTATTTCATATTTTTACCTTGTTCTCTAGGGAAATACATTATTTTGTTAAATTTACAAAGCTTGTTGACTTCACTCTTTTCTTTTGTTACTTTGTACGAGCCTACACGTAACACATGTAAAAAGCTTCTATTTTGTTCTGGAAGGGTGATCATGTGTCCCTCATCCGGGAATCTGTTTTGGATCTGAAATTAGTGTATAACTGTTTTCTTGATAGAATTTGGGCATTCGGACTCCAAACCATTCACACTTAAAGGTGTTTTGTTGTGACCAGTTTGGGTTGAAATTTTATTTTATAGAATTCAATTGATTCTTTTCCCTGGAAAAACATAAGTGAGCATTACAAAATTCTTGGACAAATACATTCATTAAAATTTATTCGGAATTCAAAAATGGAATATTATTTTTTGTGATTCAACAAGGAACTGTTGACACATCTATACTTTGAAGGTTACGACAGACGTCATCGCCTTCCATTCTAGATTTCATCGGGACTCGAACTCAGATTCATTTAGGACTTTTTAATAATAAGACATCTATTTTTTAATTCTTGGATTAATTTTGGATTTGATTCGTAAAACCGTAAGTTCTTTTTCTCATTTTTACCTTAGTTTTCTTGGGAAATAAATTTGTTAAATTTTACAAAGCTTTTTGTCTTCACTCTTTTCTGTTACATTTTGTAATAGCCTAAACTCGTAACAATCATACATAGTAAATAGCTTATCAACACATTAGCGACTGTATTTCGAATCTGATTAGTATCATACATAGTAAATAGCCTTAAATCCTGGATATATCCTTCAAGTTTAATTATGAGCATGATCTATTTATATTAATGAGGTGGACTAGGGTTTGATAGGCTAGTTTTTTACCACTCGAGTTATCTGTATTTCTAACTACAATTTAATCAAACTTGATAATATGGCTTATTTCATACAAATGTTGGATGGCTTTACTTATAAGCAAGACCTTTCTATAATCTTGTGCATGATGGGTTGAGCATGTTACCACTCAGGAGATCATATTCCAATCAGGTATTGCTCATGCTTGGTAAATATTATCATCTTTGTCATTACACAGCTTTTACATTAAAGCGAGATCAACGCATATTATTTAATGTTTATTTATGGCCTACAAGGATAAGAACAGAGCATTATAAATTTAGTCTTGTTTATATGTTTATTTTTTAAATCTGCTTGAAATTAATGTAAACATAATTGCATGGAAAACCTTTAAAGATAATTTAAACCGCAAAATTGCCGAAACACTTTCAACAAAAACTAAAGGGAGATAACTGCTTCCGCCTGGCGAGTGTACATCTAATGTAGCGAAACTCTTTCTGTACATTGTACAGATTACTGATCCTATAACAAATTATGGTATTAGTGTGTGTCTTAGAGTTTGAATTCCACCAATGAAGGCAATGATGAAATAGTTCATGGGTGGGGTGATATCAACAGCTGAGAGTAAAATGAGGGGAAAAACTGCCATGATTCAAGTTTAAAGGCTTAATGCAACTGATCACGCATGAACCTACCTAATAAAGAAGGTAACACCCGTGGGGACAGGGTTGACTGAAACCACCTTCCAGGTTGATCGTAACGCGTCCTTTTGGCGAGGCGTTAAGCCGGTACTGGGGTCAAGCTCGTCCATGTTAATTCGGGTGTCACAGCTGGTAAAACAAGCTGTAAAAGAAAATGTTGAACATCAGTATCGCTGTTACTATTGCTAGTTTCTTTATTGTTGTTATTCGGGTATAATATAGTATATTATATATTTATATTGACTACTTATACATTACAAAATGATTTAATTATTAAGAACAAAATATGGAATGCAACACATATTGATCAATGGTTCAAAACAGGGCTATCGATACAAAAACAATCAAGATGGCGGACGTACTCAAAACAACTGATGCTTGCTCTCAGGATTTTTTTAATTTCTTATGTAATACCAACTGTACAGAAAAAACTTATAAAAACGCTATGCCACCAAGTGAGCTGCATCACGATGCTGAGACTTTGATCTCCCAGCTCACTTTCTATGATCAGAGCCAGCGTGTATCCACAAAGAAGGTGGTTTACATAGCCAGTATGAGTTAAACAATCAAACAGAACATACTCTATATGATAGCAGTAATGATGCTGGGTTCCAAATACCAAATCAGGAACTCATTCTTAAGCTCATCCTCCCTTTTTTGTGGGAATGCCAAAAATAAATATGTTCAAAGAGATAATTTTTTTTGCATTAAACAGGTCACATAGATGATCTAATGGTTCGTATCGAATAGTGGTCGTCTGTAGCTCAAGTCACGATCTGATTGTCCCAGTAGGGTCTCAGCGGTTAGAAGAAAAACAATGAAACGCCAAGGATTGTCATGTGATTTAGATGTTGTCACGCGGCGATGGTAGTGTAGACGTGGAAGAACGTTGTAGTTGTAGAACAACCCGCCCAAGCTCAAAACAAAACAGCTCAAGTGAGTTCTCAGCTGACGCCTTTTATCGAATCAAACTTGCCAAACAGACCTTAATTCTCAATTGAAAAGCGAGATAAATACACTGAGCGCTGCTCACACACAGTACCGAATAAGCTCGATGCACCAAAGTTTTGGTTCCCCGCCAAGTGCATACCTTTTTCTTGCAATGCAGGCCACATATCCATATCATACACAACACATTTTAATTGTTAATAACACAGTTGGGAAGGGAAATGGGAGCATATAAATTGAGACAAGTCCTATATGGTGGTTGTCATACTAGTTTAGATGCATACAATACAAATCTACATAGTGAACTCAAGGGAGAAAAACATTTTTGGTTCGGAGGGTTGAAGAGGCAAATATTTTGGTAATTGTAACTGACCTTAAAGTTCAAATATCTCACATACACAGACAAAATAATAGTCAGGTTCAGAACCTGAGTTACAAAAGGCACATATTTCTCCATAGAAGAGTGTAAGACCATACTTTATTGTATATACTCAACGACTAAAACAACTGCATCCTAATTTACACAAAACTCCTTTGTATTATTACATTGGTTATCGGGCGGTTCCAGTCAAGCATGCGCGATTGAGAACCAAGTGTAGTAGTATTAACAACATTTTTTCTTAAATTATCTTTCCAACAGTAGGTACTACACACGTGGGCATACGGAAGAAAAAAAAAAAATCAGCTCAATTAGAATGTCCAAACTATATAGCTCTAAGACATTTGTGTTCTTTTCACAGTCTTACAATCGAGGCATTATTATTCCGTAGTTCGTGTACTCTGATACAATTAATACACAGATGATTTTGTAAAACTTCTAAAATTATCAAAATGCTGATCCATGGATCGAAAACCTCACTTGTCTTTCGTTATTTATAATTCTCTCCTGCAATTATTATAGAAACTAGATATTAGTAATCTATACAGTGGTTATTATTGATATATAATCTAGATATTAGTGATTTATACAGTAGTTATTATTGATATATAATCTAGATCTTAGTAATTTATACAGTAGTTATTATTGATATATAATCTAGATATTAGTAATCTATACAGTAATTATTGATATATAATCTAGATATTAGTGATCTATACCGTAGGTATTATTGATATATAATCCAGATGTTAGTGTGTGTGTGTGTGTGTGTGTGTGTGTGTGTGTGTGTGTGTGTGTGTGATTTGGATTTTTAACGTAGCTTTAACAATTTTTCAGCATATCGCTACGATGCCTGCAGTGTGGCAGTTTATAGTCATATCTAGCACTGGGGTATCATGCCGCAGACATGTAGCATGATGTCCCAACCCAGTCACATTATCCTGACACCAGGCCGACCAGTCCTAACACTAACCTCTTAATGCTGAGCGTCAAGCAAGGCAGCTGTTAGTACCATTTTTGTAAGTCTTTGGTATGACTCGGCCGGGGATCGAACCCACGACCTCCCACATCCGAGGCGGACACTCTAACCACTAGGCCACCCCAGATGTTAGTAATCTATACAGTAGTTATTACTGATATATAATATAGATGTTAGTGATCTACACACTAGATATTAATGATCTATACAGTAGTTCTTATTGATCTATAATCTAGATATTAGTAATCTATACAGTAATTATTATTGATATATAATCCAGATCTTAGTAATTTATACAGTAGTTATTATTGATCTATAATCTAGATATTAGTAATCTATACGGTAGTTATTACTGATCTACACACAAGATATTTGTAATCTATACAGTAGTTATTACTGATATATAATCTAGATATTAGTAATCTATACAGTAGTTATTATTGATATATAATCTAGATATTAGTGATCTACACACTATATATTAGTTATCTATACACTGCAATTATTACATAAACTAGATAGTAGTGATCTACAGACTAGATATTAGTGATTTATACACTAGATATCAGTGATCTATACACTAGATATTACTGATCGATACACTAGATATTTGTGATCTTTACAAGTCAGAAGATAAATAATGATTTTCAAAGATTCTTTGTAACAGGGGTCACAATTTTAATAAACATTTAGATTTCTACTGAATCGCCAGATATCGCATTGTTTTAATTATTTATGAACATGTGTTCTTAATAAATATTGCCTAAATATTGCCTAATACGATATAGGTTAATTTTAATAGGTTTTCAATAATACATAGGTATTGTTCCTTACCAAAGTCCATGGTCTTCTAATATGCGATAACAAAGAGTGACAAGCAACAAGCTTTGTAAAATTCAACAAATAATTTATTCCCCTAGAATACAAAGTGAAAACTTAAGAAAAAAGAACTTAAGGTATTGCGAATTAAATCCCAAATAATCCTAGAATTTCTAACACAAGTCCTAATGATTAAAAAAGTTTTGAATAAACTTTAGTGGTGTTCCTAATTAAATCCAACGCTGGACGTATTGATTTGCCGGTGAAGGCCTGTGTCGTGGCGATGTACCAGCAGTATTTTGTTGGAACACAATAATACAATCCAAGAATATATCCTTATTTGAATTTCACTATAAATCCGAGTCTATATGTTAAGGAATGTTATTTTTGAGCACTTTGTTCTTCCAGAGAAGATTAATTTAAATTTAATAATTTCACCCAAATCAAAATAATGCACAACAACAATACAACTTGATTCTGCTCAGATGTTTTCTAACGAATTACTGATTTTCCAGTAAACAAGATTTACATTTAAAAAAAAAAACAAAAACAAAGAAAGCCATAAAAAGAACACACAGGTTAGGGTAAAAAGTTAATTGTTCTAGAACAATTAGAAGGTCTGTTACAATAAAGCATGTTAAACACATCACGTACACAAGATCTAGCTAAGTGAAGAAATTCAAATGTTCTTGATTCAGCTTAAGATAATAATCCTAATAGTTACCCAATGTTATTTACAAAACCGCCACTGATCTTGGACAAGGTCAGCAATTAGATACAAGTTTACATTACCGATAGCATATAAAGAAATATCCTTTTAAAACAACACTCACACACAAACAATGCAAAATAAATACACATACTTTATTTTGCTACACAATGTTTGTGGGTCGACATCAATACATCTCTGCTTGAACAAATTTATGAAAACTATTTCGTCACCCACATATTGTTTAAACCAGGCTTTTCCAAATCGACAAGTGCAATGTACATGTTTGATTTCCTCAGCCCAAGATTTACAACATGTAAAGTGTATGTCAACGTTTCCATTACGCATTTACTCATCTGAACTTAAATATTAGCTTTTGCTCCAAAAATTTAATAATAATATCGTTTACGTAAAGCCTATTAAACCTTGATTGTTAAATGACTTACACCTTGAATGTTATCAATATCTTCCAGAAGAAAATTATTGATAGTTATGGACCTTTACAAAATGTGGCAAGGTACTAAACTAGGTAAAGAGAAGATGACGTCGTGTCAAATCAACAACTAACAGGGTAGTGCTAAATGTTTTTTTCAACACATGCAGCTTTCATTGTGACCTCACAGCGCGCGACATTCAATCTGGCTTATACTGGATAACACCTTTTGGTTGACCCCGTCCAAAAACGTCCGCCTGCTCGAATATTAAATTTTGCCGTATGTATTTATCGGGGCCTGTAACTGATGGCCTTCCAAAGGAATATGGATGCATGAGGATAAAAAAGTGAATAATAGCCATTTAAAAAAATACTTGCTGTCTTGATTGATTTTAATTGCAGAATAGTTTCTTTTCTATCATTCTCGTGCATTTTCCCTTATAAAATGTCATTTGCACAACCTTTATTAATTCTATATGTTTCGACTATATGGTCTTAAACCAGTAACAGAATGAAGCAAAACTAACAAGTTTTGTGAAACTTAACATATAATTTAATTCTCTAAACTATAAAATGAAAATGTAAGAGGAACTTAAAGTATTGTGAATTAAATCAAACATAATCCTAAAAAAGGGTTCTATCACAAGTCTAAAAGAACAGAGTGTTTCGAATGAATTCCAGGTCTCGTATGTGCTGATATACCAATACCCTTGAATGTGCTGAAATGCCAATAGTCTGGGTGTATCACAATGGCATTGTCCGAACCTCCTTTGAATGAATTCATAATAAAATCCGAAATGTTGCTTTAGTCCAGACCGTTACATGAGCACTTTGTAATTCTAATAAATACTTTAAACAAATAATTCGCCTCAAACTATATCAAAACATAACATTAAAAACATCCGCATTCTGATATTAAGTCAAGAACAAGACTAGGAAGGGCAGAATGCATGGTGATTCATCAGTGTGTCAGTATGCATGATGATTTATCAGTGTATGATTATTCATCAGTGTGTCAGTATGCATGATGATTCATCAGTGTATCAGTATGCATGATGATTCATCAGTGTATCAGTATGCATGGTGATTCATCAATGTATCAGTATGCATGACGATTCATCAGTGTATCAGTATGCATGATGATTCAACAGTGTGTCAGTATACATGATGATTCATCGGTATGTCAGTATGCATGATTAATTATCAGTGTGTCAGTATGCATAATGATTTATCAGTGTGTCAGTATGCATGAGGATTCATAAGTGTATCATTATGCATGATGATTCATCAGTGTGTCAGTATGTATGATGATTCATCAGTGTATCAATAAGCATGATGAGTCATCCGTGTGTCAGTATGCATGATGATCCACTTCAGTGTAGATGATTAATAAATTTACTTCTTAATGATTATGCACGAGATGATTTACAAATTTTTGTTCAATTACTTAAAATGAAAAGAGTCATTAAAGAATTGAAGAATGGTAAATGCAGTGACTCTGATAAAATATTTAATGATTTTTGGCATACTGTGAGGATGTGCTAGAGCCCTATATCTTCTATATTTTCAATGTCAATCGTCAATACTTTTTGCTTCCCAGGCACTTGGATCTGGGGACATTGTCATACCTGTGCATAAGGAAGGCTCTGTAAAAAAAGAAAGAAATAAAGAAAGAAAGAAAGAAAGAAAGTTATTGAGGTATTACTCCAAACTTCACAAGTTCCGGTGTTTCAAAACCGATCACTTCTATTTAGGCATTATGGGATTTCGGACTACATGCAAGATTTACATAACTCCTTAAACGAAGAGCAAGGCAACGCACAAAACTACACACCTTCACACTGAAGATTTTACAACTTATAAGTGCTCCAGTAACCATCACTATTTTCCGTATTTTATAAATACATGATAACACATCGTTGATGAAAACGTTTACGTATTTTGACTTACAGTCAAGACGTATTTTGGATCTTGGAAATAAACAAAGTAATCGGGCCAAGTGTTTTGAACCGTTTTGTTACTGTCAACAAACACACGCGAGCCTCGAGTAGGTCTCCGTATGGATCATATCCAAAACTGGATAGTAAATCGCCCGATAGCACGGACTCTTACATTACATCGATCGATAACGTACTTTATTATACATTTCATTGCGAGATACCGAAATATATAAGTGTAGAAAAAAAAAAATATCGCCATAGTGGCGACAACACTTTTAGAACTGCTTTTTCACATTCAGGAAATATATATCTGCTATTCTTCAAACTCAGATTTTCGTCTTTATGCCTGTTTCATCTCTCTCTCTCTCTCTCTCTCTCTCTCTCTCTCTCTCTCTCTCAAGATATGCATAAAAATGAACTCCATGCAGCGAAAAGTAGACTTCAGGTATTAACCTTTTGCACAATTAGTTTTCTACGTGAATAAAAAAAAAAACTGTCAGTGACTGAGCTTACGTGACCGTTGCTATGTGTCACCCATACAGTATAATATACCTTTAAAACTGTACCAGAAAACGGTACAATTATTTTAGGTTAAAAAATAGTTGTGATTAAATATAATGCATCTAATAACATTTTTAGCAATTTTAACTCGCATCACAATCGTGTTTGAAAACGATGGATAAATCGGGCGTTGATTAGAACTGATTGCAAACCGATATTACATGACGACGAAAATTTGATACAGCGTTTGCTAAATAGCGAGACGACAAGCTTGCGAAGGCCACACACAAATTTACGTTTGAATATAGAATAAACAAAATGAAAAACGAAATTCCTTGCAATTAAACTCACAATAATTAAAATCTTACGTTTAAAGATATTACGCTCTAAAGTCTGACCGATACAATCTCTGTTATGTTTCTAACGACCCTACCCCAACACTATCAATAAACGCATGAAATTGATAACAAAAGTAAATATCTTCATTTTCGCACGAATACAGTCAATATTTTCACAAAATACACAATCAGAGGCATGATAAATAAGCTAAATCTGTAAAACGTTGCTGTCCCAAAATTAATGTCAAATTAAATAATTGCGAAAACCCATGTAAATCGACATTTACCTTAAAAATATATAATAACAACAGAAAATCTAAGTTTTTAGTACATATACGGAAATAGAAAGTTGAACATTTTGTATTGCGATCCGTGATTTCGCTATTCGTGACAATACTTTTCACATCACTCGTGAAATATTTCCGTTTATCTACTAAGAAAACGTAGATATCCTCTATACATTAATTTTGGTTTTAAAAAAAAAACAACACCCCGTTTCGTACTTTGGTCGATTTTGCTAAAGCGTTTGATTGCGTTGTAAGCGATATTTTATAATATAATTACTTTCATTGGGAAAAGCGGTAAAATATTTGACATAGTATAATTACTTTCATTGGGAATAAGAGGTAAAATATTTGACATAGTATAATTACTTTCATTGGGAAAAGCGGTAAAATATTTGACGTAGTATAATTACTTTCATTGGGAAAAGCGGTAAAATATTTGACATAGTATAATTAATTTCATTGGGAATTAAGAGGTAAAATATTTGACATTGTTCATTCAATATATAACAGTTTGAAGAGTAGAGAAGATTCAATGATGCTTGTCGGAAGAATTTGTATGCATATCAGGGAAAGCGTTTGTTGCAGTTTTCCCCCAAGTTTAATAATGACAGTCAAAAAGAATTTATTAACAGTGGTGTTAACATAGGTATGCTGAAACTAGTTTTTACTGTCTTATGAAATCAATAGAAATTAAATATTTTCTTTCACACCGTAATCTGATACAAATGTTAATGTCTGTGCCAAGAATGATTCAGCAAGAATATTCTGCTTAATTATGTCTTGCCTGCTTCGCCGAACAAGCACTTAGTCCAAAAACCTAGCATAGCCATTTTAGGAAATAACATAGGTCATTGCAGCCACACTTTACTTTTTACGGATGTTAATATAAGTGATAAAAGTGAATGCACATATGAAATTTAAAAACCACATAAATACTGCAGTGTATTGGAAATTGAGCAACATGTAAATGCAAAGAATGATGTAAGATCCCGCATTCAAATACATCATGTCAATTCTACCTACATGTACCTTCTGCGTCATCTTCGTTAGTCAAGGTCGTCGATCAACTTTGTTCCACATCCACGTCGATAAGGAAAGAGGTGGATCGATGGTCCTTTGCTAGAGACGATGTTTCTGCCTGTGGTGATTTTAAAGGTGAACACACCCATAAAGATCTAATGACTATATACAAAAGTGTCTGTTCTTGCGTGAAGTTGAAAAGTAGGTCACAGTGATCAACGTTTGCTGATAGATATACTCTCCATGGAAAACGTACTCTTTGGGGACAACACGATAGGACAGATCAGCGGTGACTGGGAATTTGGCACATGCGATAACACAATACTGTCCCATATATATATATATATATATATATATATATATATATATATATATATATATATATATATATATTGTTACGACCCTGTTGTTAAATTACATATGTGTTAAAATTTAAATTCTTCTAATTCTTTGTTTCATTTTTATTTTATTTTTACATCATTAAATGTAGTAATTAATATTATGATGATTATGTTTGCATGGGTCTAATAGTTTGTTAGAAACATCGTATTTATTTAAAACGTAAATGTGACTCATGTAAGCACGAGCTTTGTATGATAGTAAATTCGTCGCAAGTAAACATTCAGCAGTAGCTATGTAAATAATTGGCTGATACTTGTTTAGGTTTTCGTAATGTCCAGATGGATTGCGAAATCACACGTGTCTTTCGTGCGTGTGTACATGTAATGACGCATTAGCTTGTTTTAAATGCTCAGTTACCTGTAAGAAATGTTTAGTCAGAGTCGTAATCGTAGTCAGTCGTAGTTCAGTCACATCTTACAGAGTTTATAATACCTTAAGAAAGGTATTTCTGTGCTGGAAAGAGTTGCGCATTCGTACAAGGAACAACATGTGTGTTGTTAGTGGTGGTAGCTGTATTTCATCTACTTTCTAAATAATTATTTTCCCTGGAGAACAACGCTACTGGCTTTGGACAAAGACATTTGATGAAACTATTTCTAAATCGGAACAGAACAATACAAATTGTGCTTTACAGTGAAAATTCTGGACATTCTGTATTAGCTTTCGTCTGACGTCATCATCCGCCATCTTGGATCGGAACTGAGATTCAGACTGTATCAATTTAGAACTGTTTATTCACAGGACTTATGTGTTTTCACAATTTTAGGACAATTTTTGGAATCTTCTTCGTAAATCGTAAGTCTTGTTTCACATATTTACCTTCTCACCGTGTTTTCTAGGGAAATAAATTGTTTTGGTTAAAATTTACAAAGCTTGTTGTCTTCACTCTTTGTGTTACTTTGAACGAGCCGGTACGTAACTATATATATATAAAAGCGAAGACACTATTCTATTGCATCCGTGTCGTACTTAAGCATGATGCCCAAAGAGCAGATACGATAAATTAATTTAAAAGAAATTGATATTTTCTTTTCAGATCACTTACTTTGTATCAAAACTACTGCATTCCACGATTCAACACCTCCAGCCACTTCCATTAATTGTGAGTGCCGGATACAACATTATTCTATTATAGACAAATTTTCTCTTTTATCTTGCTAGTCGGTGTCAAAAACAGTCCAATATTGTCGGGCACACTGTTCTAGTTACATAGTGCGTATCAGGCACAACATGCGCCTGTTATGATGAACCACTGTTATAGAAGCTGAGAAGGATAGTCCAGCAAAGCATGAAGACAATATACCAAACATATCCCAATATTTAAGTACGTTCATAATAGCCGTGAATACAAGGAAAATGTTAGAGAATCTGATTCCGTTCAGGAATTGTTTAATCGTGCAATTAGATATATTCCTAAATCAGGAGCTTGCTATAGATTTCTTTTTCTGTCGCCACTGAATCTTTGTTGTTGTTTGTTGTTACTGTTGTGGTTCAAACGTATTCATATAAAACCGCGGCAGGTTACATACAGCCCAGAGAATTTTGCGATAGGTTGTTGCATGTTTTCAGGTAGGTAAACAAGAGTCCTCGAAAGGACTACTGGATATTAAAAAAATGTAATGAATTCAAGATAGACCATTTCTTTTCAACTTCTAAATGTTGAAAGCATCCCTGATATTCTTCAGCGATAACAAGATTTTCAAATTAGCTGCTCTATTGGGCATCATAGATTTCAGATTGGTACCAGTTTCATTAGGACGAACAAGAGACTATCAGAAGTCTTCTGGAGGAAACCCCATATTGATATTACTTTTCATTTTGGAGGAGAAATGATATCACGATTCTCAAGATGGATGATGTGATGGCCATATTCTGTATCAGATTGACACCATTTTTGTTTAATATCAGCTCTTTATCATAAGAAGTCTTATGGTGAAATAATGTTAACAAGATTTTCAAGATGACCATTGTGCCAATCATATTGAATGACTTAATTAATAGCACCTTTAGGACAAACTAGACAGCATAAGAAGTTATTTAGTAAAACAAAAACACTATGTTGATACAATCATCCATTCAGGAAGGTTACTGATAACAATATTTTAGAATGTCTTCTGTGGTGACCATATTCTTTAATTTTCCACTGTGAATTGTAAATGCCTTGGCTAATGTCACTAGGTCTAGAAATTTACTGGACGTAATATTAGTTAATTACTTTATCAATGAATCAGAGAATAATAATGCCGAAATTTTCGGCATTATGGGTTGAATTACATCTACACGAACATATTATTTAGTCTTTAGTTTAGTGAAAATATCATTGGTGTCACTCACTGTAATTATGGAATATTAACACTAATATAATTGGGTATCCTTTAATTCACAACGGCAGAACATTTACCTACGTAAAGACTCTTTAAAATTCAAATTTGGGAAATATTAGTAAAAATAATTTTTAAAAACCCTAGATTTAGTTGCTTTCCAATATCAGGATTGTCGGTGTAACCAGTGCCATTAACTATAATTTCGCATGGGCTTAGAAGCATTGGTTTTGCAAAAGTTAATTCTCGCAACTTTTTGTATATTTACATTATAGACACATTTACCTTATGCCTCGCTAATTTCATTCTGGTTCTTTTCATCGTCTAATTCTTTTAATTTGTATGGGAGGGTGTTTTGTTTAGGATAGTAAGAAAACAGGGTATGTTAATATTGTACAAGTTGTCAGGGTTGGTAGCGTAGATGCTATCGACTAAGATGGCAGTACGGGCTGTTACCTGTTGGAACATAAATTTCCAGTACAAGGTCTTATGTGGATCCATTTAGTGTTATTATCGGAAACAAATATGCTAAAATATGTAATATAATATACGTGCTAGTTATTTTCATAATTAGCAGACGCCCTCAGAAAGAATTCATACGCTCAAACAGGCTTTTTAACTGGTAGGCGTTATTTGCTGTGTGATTCGGCAACTGAGTTTATACCAAGATAAACTCAGAAAAAACATCATTAAACTCTTAATTATTACCAAGACAGTTGCTTCGATTTGAGCCACACGAGCAAGTTATTCAGTGCCTAGGCAATTGGGGGAAAGTGCCTTTCGCACCCACACACCCTGGTAGCCGACCAGGGGTGAGTGGATGCTAGGATTCTAAACCGCAAGCTTTCAGTCGTGAGTCCCGCGCTCTAACTACCGAGCCACCGCCACTCCCGAAAACAGCCGGTAAGGACACCACCCCATCCACCCCCGATCATTATTTCATACTATTCTTCCATATCGGCCTCATTTTTGCACTTAAAATGCTTGCATCTCATTCATTGTCATAACTTTGTTCTTAATTGATTTATATGCACTCTAATTTCTATGTCCTTTAGAAACTCAGGTAAATGGCCACTAAGAACTATTAATAAATTTCCAACTGAAAATAAAAATGAATACTTACACATCTTAAGAAGAAACAACGGAGGCAGTACCAGTCGTGTCAAAAGATTCACTATGGTAGTCCTTTAGAAGTAGTACCGATATGTTGGCAAGTTTGTTTGATTCATATCACACAAAGTGTGCATTTGTTGAGTTTAAGCCGTTTTACCTACATTAGACGTAATTTTAGTAGCAAATAACCTTCGTGCTTGAGGAAGCTTTGTAATTGAGTTTTACTACGTAATCTTCTATGTAACTTGTTATATCTTTATTGATAACATTTTAGAGTATCGGGTAGAAACATGATCAAGCCACTCGAGTTTATGAGAATATATTGTGGTAGGAAGCGTTTTATCGGTGTGGATCAATATACTACTTTACATACAGATTCTCCATCCAGGCTCTTCAGAAATATTCTTTTTATCGTGTACTGCCATTACAGAAGCATATTTATTTGATTACAAGCTTTTAAAAATGCAATTATTTTGTACAAAATTCAAACACCTAAAATAGGCAACCGTAAGGCTCATTATCTTACGATACACGTCCTCGAATTTCATCTCTTTTGGACCACGTGGGGTCTTTCCATTAATTTTTTTATTATTATTATTTTATATTCTGATTGCAAAGTAGCGATCTTAACGTTTGCCTCTTGGGTTACTGGAAACATTATGTAAGTTATCATTGTCTGCGAAAACAGTCTTATGTATCCAAAACGAATTGACACGTCTAATACTCGTAGCTAAGGTTGATTTTTTTTTTTTTTGTCGTCTGGTACTTATCTTTTAAAAGTAAATTAATACAAGTGCATTCTACCAGTGAGATGACTACTGAGGATAGAGAGTACTTTTAAAATAAGACAAATGTCCCTGAAGATATGTTGTTTTTCTTTAAATTTCTTTCCAAAGATTTAGCATTTTCAAAATAATCAGAAGAAATTTGCATATAGCGAAATGTATAATAATACTAAATTAAAAAAGGGTAACTGACGAGAACTGATCACTGAGATGTCCAGATGAGTACAATTTCTGATACAAATTTGAAAATACTCAACTGTATACCATGTTTGTTATGTATGCACACCATAAAAATGTTTAATTACACTTAAAAATTCGCTTTTTTAAAATAAAAAATTATTCGGCAATCTCCGTCAACAATCGGTAGTTTCCGCGTGCCAAAAACGGATATGACGTACATTTATCCCATCTATTCAACCTAGCCATTCAAGTGTTTAATTTCCCCACGTAAATGTCTGTGATATATCTTACGATCGTGCTTTTGTTCAGCAAATATAGTGCACTGTTGCATATGGATGTAACCAAAAGAGTGATGATGGGACAAAAGGGTTTTCTTTTCCGAAAGGACCTGTTTACCAGGAAAAAAAAGTGGATTGAAGCTGTGGGATCGAATAGGTTGAGGGATGGGAAAGTTGTACCATTTATGCCGGATTATAGTCAGTTCGGCCCTAAGACAATTCGGCCCAAGACAAGTCGACCCAACTTGAGCCGAAATTAAGACAATTCGGCCCAACTCAAAAGACAATTTGGCCCAAGTTAACAATAGTTTTAACAAGTTCTTTTCTTCAAACTACAAGTAGATACTATATAAGATATATATATAATTTAAATAGGACAAAATGATTTGACAATTTTATAGGTTGTAAAATGGAATAAGTTCCTGGAAAAATTTTTTTGGTAAATTTAAACAAACTAAACTATCATGATATTCTTTAAAAGAAAATAATCATACTTCGTAACGTACATATATATGAGAGAAAACATAAATTGACATATCTTGTTCATTCTAATTAAAAAATTTACATACATTTATTTTTATGCTAAAAAAATACAAGCACCTGCACAACGACATTCTCAATTTAAGTCTTCCGTCAAATTATAAATATTGATTTATAAAACAATAATACTTAACAGATAATATTCTACAGAATACGTATACATTTTTGTAAGAGTAGCGACACCGTACATGAGATATTATAACAAATACACTTAATTTTAGGCTTCAGGTTGTAACACTGTTGCATAGAATACACACTCGATTACACATGAGAGAGAGAGAGACAGACAGATAGACAGAGACAGAGAGAGAGAATAATGCTGTGCATTTTGTCAGTATTTAGTTGCTGCAATATGAATCTCTTACCAGTTAATTTTATTGTTTGTTTTAATTTTTCAAGTTGATTTCTTAGTGTGTGCGCGCGAACTGAAAACTTGTCATTACTAGTCAGTATCGTCAATCATATTTGCTCCATTATTCCATACAAATAAGAAACGAAATTTATTAAAGAAAAAATATATCCACGAACTCCGTTTATGTAGTGGATGCCAGCTGGCGTATGCATCCTTACTGTAGTGTGTATCGCTTATGTCAGAAAACAAAATCGCAAAAGAGACGGGAATATCACCCGGTTGCTTGAAGGCACCTGCCATTCAAGCATGGTAAGTTATAAGGTGTAAAATGACCAAGACCGTATTGTATCCAGGGTAACTATACGACGGTATCTCGCAAATAAAATTATTTGAAAATACTTTCACTGAGACCGCAAATGATAATCTTTTCGCTAGATTGGGTTAAAAAAATAGTATTATTAAAGCAAGTTATTGCTGTGTATACTATTTACCCTGCAAATATCAATTACGATTACATATAGAAGCCCGGATGATGAATAAACACAGCTGGCAGCGAGCAATAAAATCCTTGTTTAAACTTACCGACAGGATATCAAATACAAAAAGATTATTTTATTACAAAGCAAGCCAACCCCGGGAACTGACTTGGGATTCTTTTAAGTGTGCCGATTTCGTTTTTTTACAAAGTCGGCCGACATAGGGAAGCCAACATTGATTCCTTTTTACCTGTATTAACGGGAATTTTGAAAATAAATTGAAACAATGGAACAGTTTTGAAAGCGACACAATCTAGTGCGTCATGCACGCACATCGATATAAGGCTCAACAGTAAATTAGTTTTCAATAATTTCATCTAAACGTTCCCTATCCATGGTTTATGGTGTTTTATTTTTCGACAACAAGAAGCATGTACTTCGTCTTGTGGGGATAAATGTACGTCATTTCCGGTTGGTGTCCTCTGTAGGTGGGAAATCGTAGCTAAGGAAAAGTAACAGCGTTGTATAATTCTATTTCGAGTAATTAAATTATTATTTCTTCTTTAATTCTTTTTGTGCGAGTAGAATTACTTTCAATCTTGTAATGCAAATCTGATGTAAAAAGAAAAATGTTGGGAGTATGGCCGGTGACCTTTAAAGGAAAGTTAACTGGTTGTACCACACTTATAGGAACCAATTGGACATCCTCGGCCTTTTCCGTGCAATCAAGAAGCCTCGCATGTATTCGTCACCTTTCAGAACTATATTCCGAAACACTTTCTTTCACGCGGAATAATGTGGCGGCGGAGAGAGACAAACAGAATCTGAACATTTTCGGCATGTGCTATATTAACTTATGTGCTGCACTCCGACAGAGCCTTATCACCTAACACGTCAAATTAATTTGTATTTCTAACAGCTGTTTCCGAGGTTATTTCACGACTTGAAGGAAATGCCTGAGCGATGCTGATCGTTATAGAAACGCTGACTCGTTGTGCCACACTTTTCTTATAATGCTGACTGGTTGGTTGTGCCACATTCTTCGTATAACGCTGACCGTTGTCACGGAATAGTGTAAAACTCTCTATTTATTAAATACATGTACTGGGGTTTCATTTTTGTGTACAACGATACCCGAGGGTGATTTTTGTATATTGTACATTGTTTCGAAACAGTGAGTTCGGTTCATCCTATGCCGCACGTGCGTAGTGCTTTCGATAGGAAAATCCGAATTTTTCCGGCGCACAGACGATATAGGCTACATCGTCTGTGTATAAATGCCTCACGGTAAAGTGATATCTTCACTTTACGGAACGTCTTGTCAGTGAGCAGTTTGCTCATTATAGGAGCCCCCTAGTTCCAAAATGTCGGATAAACAGAGGAAGAATTACAGAATCAAACGAACAGAAACGAAACGGACTTTGATTAAGGCTTTTGAAAATCTGTTAAAATGATGTGCCACTTTCTAAGTAACGAGTGGCATAATATGAAATTAAATCTGAGCACAAGACTAATCAACAATCGCCTGCCGAATGTGTAAAATCGTACTGTCAGCCATGAGAAGGGTAAAAGAGTTCATAAAAAATAGGCTGGGGTGTTATATCTGCTCATTTAGACCCATGTGTGTTCGTCGATCTCATTTCTGAACTAAGTATCACTCCAGATGTATATAAAACAGATCACTGAGAGTTTTCTAAAACAACCGTACTTTGAACATAAAATAACCGGGCCTAGACAAAACGGCGGATCTACAGTAATTATAGCATTAATGGGAAATACTGATCAAATGACCGAAGTAATGAAAAAACAACAAATTATATGATACCATGTTGCGGTGTCAGGAGCACCAAACCAAACTTCAAAGTTTGCTTAAGTTGGCATTCCCTACGAGTCTCTATTACACATCCTCTACTGAGCATTATCCAAGAGTGCACTCGTGATTCCCAACACAAGTGGTGATTTGTTTTTCACGGCATGAACACAAGCTGGTGTTCTACAAAAAACTTCCATCTTTGATTCTTGACACCGACAGAATTTAAGCTGCATTACAAAGTTTACCCTCTGACTCTGTAACAAACAAAATCAGGAACTGACATATATCCAAAGAAGAGCTAACGACGCCCCACTCATTAGCACAAACTTCGTCAGTTTCAGTGTTTAAAAACCAACCTCTTACACGTGAATCATGAGATTGTGGACTACATGCAGGATATACGGATCTACGAAACCAAATAGCAAGACAAAGTGCGTAAACTAGATGCCTCCGAAACTGAAGATTTGATAACTGAATAGTTCCAATGAATATGGGCAATTTTGTTTTACAAAAACACATACTCACACATTTTTACAAAGAATCTGACTTAATACAGATTATAATCAAGACATATATTAGAATGACTTTTTAGCAAGTCATTACAATAAAAAAAAAAAAAAAAAAACGTAAAGGAGCCAAGCGTTTCAAACGATTTTGTTCAACTCCTAACGTACATAACTGGTCGGCGCAGGAATAATATCCAAACTTGTATAGTAATTAGCCAGACTGCAAAGGCGCTTATTTAGCGGCGATGGTACTCATTAGTATATTGTACGTCATATACAAATTATTTTATGTTTACACTCACCCCATGTGTCTTAATTTTAGTGCATATTGAAAATTTAATCAAAAATAGTTGAAGCAGGCATTTCAGTTATGACGTTTTGAAATTGTCACACACACACACACACACACACACACAAAATTGGGATATATCTGAAAGAAAATGTCCCTCATATGACATAGGTGATGAATTCGCGATCCTTTTCAATGGTAACATTTTGCTAAAATAAAAGAGCAATATCAGAGAAAAAAAAATCACAAATGTTAATTCGTGCAAATTTAATGAACAGCTAAAGAAGACAAATGTTAAGATTTAGTTAAATGTGTTAAGTTACAGACCAGATTAGGTCAGTTTATATAGTTGCTATTTAAACCAGTGTGTTGCCTTGTAAACTCAAAATAATTATGTCTTTCACATTTTATCCCATTTTGAAATATATATTAGAACTCTTTATCAGAATAACTATCTTTTTTGCCCTTCTCTTTTCTACTTTGTTTCATTACTCTCTCAATACCACCGTTATTAAATGCAAATCTGAATGGTATATACTACAATCGGGAATCCTAAGAAACTGCCGAATTGTATATAGTTGGGGTAAGTGGGTGTATTTTGACGTGAACATTTAAACTGAAATATCTCGCTAGCCTTTTATGGCATCGAGTCTATATTTCCAGTCTCCCATAAATCAGCCTACTGAATAAATTAAAGTGACATGGTTGTCTCAGGTCCACCTTAAATTCAGTCAAACCTGTCCTAACAGTCATGTAATCAGCGGTCACCTGTCTTCCGTGGAGAGTGGTCCTGTGTTTCTTCATCAATCAGTGGTTTCATCTTGCCTTCAGCGGTCACTGTAGTCTGTCTGCAGTGACCGCTGAAAGTACATAAAATAAACTTCCTTTGTTTGATAAGCAAGGCATGGTGTGTGTGTGTGTGTGTGTGTGTGTGTGTGTGTGAATATTACGTGAATCGATGTTTGAACGTTTCATATTTCGATTGTGCTTACCGTATCCAGTGTGTTTATCTTTGTCAACAGGATGAATCAGTTAACTGTTATTTTAAGATTTTAAATCAAAGCTGTCTCTGATGAAAAAGAAAATACGGGTAATCTTCGAGTAGAGCAGGGGTCTCAAACTCAAACCACCCTGAGGGACGCATGAGAGCATTTTCGATGGCCCAAGGGTCGCACAACCTTTGTAATCTCTCATGACACCATGTGACGCCAATCATTTTGCTGGCCACAGGATACGGCTTGGCGGGCCGCATGAGGCTCTCGGGCCGCGTGTTTGAGACCTCTGGAGCAGAGGTTCGCTTTACTAATGATATCCCTTTTGGTTTATGTGCTACGAATAATAGACTCAGGAGCTTCTCTTCATTCCCTAATCATCAAAGGTCGCGAACAAAAGCAGACCTCGTTTGAGAGTTTGAGTTACAGCCTAATCCATCAACTATTTAAAGTGTGAGCACCTGTTGTCATGTCTAATAATATCGATTGCAGTACCAAAAAGTCAATCGTGTGTTAACAATCACAGGTAAGCAGCAATTTTATATAGGAGCCGTTTCTGCTGTGTGTGTGTGTGTGTGTGTGTGTGAGAGAGAGAGAGAGAGAGAGAGAGAGAGAGAGAGAGATAAATAAGCTACATGTACACAATTGATGATTTGATGGGGGAGGCGAGAAATAATAATGATGATAATACTACTAATAATAATGCTAATACTATTCGGTTTATAGTACATAAATTTGTCACGAACGTAATTTGAAAGCTGAACCTGTCTTCAGACGTCACCTGTCTACAAAGGCCACTTTAGGCTTTTCCCATTGATGGCTGCTGTAGACAGATTTGAGTAATTAATATTTGTGTCATCGATCTCATATGTATATTGTTAGACAGGGCTGGCAATAAAATTATGGTATCTTCTGTGTCCCCGGGCAAAGCACTTTACTTCAATTTGCAGGGAACTAAATAACCTTGGACTGTTGCTGTGCCGTAAAACACCAAAACAAACCAAACCCCAACCGAGCGATCATGATATAAAGCTTAAAAATAATTAACAGGAGGATGTATCAAATTGGCCTGAGGGACCCATTATAGAATGATTTTAAACCAGTCAAGAGTTTTATTCCGGAAGTGAAACTAGTTACATTAGGGCAGATCATGTTGGAATTGAGAATGGTGCACGTATTAGCCATTAGTGCTGATTATGTAACATATTCCATTAGGTCAGCCACCACATGAGCCATAATGTTAGATAGAATTCATGCCTTTGTCTACGGCCTGACCACTGTTTAAACGTACAAGATATATTGTGTCAACAATCCAATTGAACATAATGGATTGGGGTGGGGGGTGGGGGGGAGTGTCATTGTTAAACTGTAAATAAACATATATCAATCTTTCTTCCAAAGTTATCGTTATTGTTACCTTTCAACATGAACCCCTCGTTACAAACATGCGCTTGTCATAGTAATGCAGTATGTCAAAAGCAATGATTTAAATTATCCGGGGACACTCCACTCACCCACTTTTATTGGTAGAAAAGACAACACAAACACATTGCTACACTATTTAGTACAGAGTTTTTTATCTGCAGAAAAATGGGGGAAAAATTATGCTGAATCCATGAAGCGGTCAATAAATCCGTCAACAACAAATGTAATTGAGAAGCAATTAAGATGGCTAGTATTGAAGGATGGGGCATGAAAATAGTTTCTGAGCTAACTATCAAGAAGGGTTTACACGACAACTTGGGCTGACCAGATTTAGCATTGCTGAAATAAGATATCATTATCAGCTGTTACAGGAAAATCAAGCAATCCTAGCATTTCTGTAAAATCGGTAATTGCAAATATTAAGAAAACATTTTAAGACCAAAAATTAAAGTTTTGCATCCAAGGGATAAGCTATTTATGAAGTTACGTTGGCGTAAGCCACCGCAAAGTTTGGGTCATATTAGTGTGTGCTGAGGCAGGTTGCAATGGGTTGTTTTCACAGACGTCACGATTGTGTACGCAAATACCCACAATCCAACGCACGCGCACCTTGCGCCACCATTTTAAGTCCCTGCCAAACCGTTGTCAACATAAGACATCTCGTATATTCAAGATAAAAATTTGATTTAATGGTCAATAACGATATTTACTTCATATAAATGATACACAGATTATATATGAAATTAAGAGCCCCTATAGCACGAAAGATAAAATAAAGCTGGAAATACCCTGGCTTATATCGAAAGACGGAATATTGAAGTTGAACCATAATTACGCATATTACTACCAAACAGAAATGCAGTTATCACTGACAGACAATATTGTGATTTGGTTTTTTTTCTTAAATTATCTTTCATAATGTCCCCAAGATTGTCATCTTGAACGAGTATTTCCGACAACGATCTTCGGAATACAATATCAGTTACGGAACTTAATAATCCGTGTATTATGCCAGAACTTAGATGTACAAATACTTGTCACGAAAGAAAGTGCTTGTGCCAAAGATAGCTGGCAAACCAGTTTTAATTAATACGATCAATTAATGTATTTGTGGTGGACATCATGAACAGAGGATGATAATGAATGAAAGCGAGAAATGTTCAAAGATGTTTTATCTTCAGTATTAAAATGAAGTATGTGCCTAACGGAACATGATTTTGCGTCCAATGTCACAATCGAGTATTCTTGAAATGCTTACTCAAATATGAAATTACGTAGTAACGATTGACTTTTTAACTTGAACGATAAGGAAATGATTGATTTCAGCCCATGAAAATTGAAAATCATTACATGTACTTGTTTGTGCATCCATTTGTTTATGCGTCTGTTTATTGGTGGATCTATTTATTTATGAAAGAATAACAAAGATGGTTGAAATGTCAGTCTTTAAGAAAATAGGGGCGATGTCAAGAATTCGGTCCGTGCGGTTGACATACACAACAGACTGTGGTGTATTAAGATATCTTTACGCACAAAATTATACGTACCTTCATAATTATGTGCTTGGAACAATGTTTTTAGGTGTCGGTTTGCGTCGCTAGGGAATCAATATGGCGGATATGGAAGTGCACACGTTTTGTGACGTCACGTGAAAACAACGGACAGTGGGCAACCATACCTAGTCTTCTTTTAGAAAGCGTTTATTGCGATTACATTCTATATATTTTAAGATTTGGAAAATTTAGTTAAACTGACCAGAAGAGCATATATATTATTTAACACACAACGTGTCATCTGCATTCCGGGTATTACGAAGATCTCCAAGGTGTTCAGAACATTGCATCGTTAGTATAGGTGTCGTACGTCTCTTTTTATTGGCTTCGGTGTAGCAAATTAGGACCATTTATCATTGTTCACAATCAGCTGTTGTAATCAGAGGCCAGTCCTACTTATATTATCTTCTCAGCAAGTCCTAATGTATGACATATATATCAAATTAAGTTTGCGTGTGTGATTTAGATTTTTTAACGTAGCTTTAACAATTTTTCAGTCATATCGCTACGATGTCTGCAGTGTGACAGTTTATAGTGGCGTTTTTCACTGGGGCATCATGCCGCAGACATGTAGCATGATGTCCCACCCAGTCACATTATCCTGACACCAGGCCAACCAGTCCTAACACTAACCTCTTAATGCTGATCGCCAAGCGAGGCAGCTGTTAGTACCATCTTTGAAAGTCTTTGGTATGACTCGGCCTGGGTTTGAACCCACGACCTCCTGCATCCGAGACGGACGCTGTACCACAAGGCCACCGGAGCGGTCAATTAAATTTGCAAATAATAGTCTAGTGTGAAGAAAAAAAACAACAACAAAAGAAACAACATATCGACGGAAATGGGAACCTTTGATCTGATGTTGTCTACAAAAAGAGTTGTAGCAAACACAATAAATGTAAAGTGATGATACAGAATTGTATACCATACCTGAAAGAAAATCATGTGAAAACTTATCTTGTACAATACGAAAGGAATGTAGGTTATAAACATTACAACATTTGTCAAGATATCATTCACGAGTTTAGGAATCCGCATCTGTCCTATTGTCATATTAGTATGCATTATGATGTTAAAAATTATGATAAAAATCTGACAAGGTACAAAAAGCAGCATTCTTGAAAAAGATACTCAGTTCGTAATCAAATAATAACAAAAACCAATCTCCTAAATTCCTAATTAAATGGTTAAAGGGCCAAATTTCTGTCGATCTATGAAGAAAACATTAAGTTGGATAGGTGAACGATTAATTAGATGTATGGGGACTGGCACGAGTTTTAATCACCGTAACGCACTGATTGGTAATGCCACTGTCATGCGAACGGTAGTTCTTAATTGGAACTTTGTTTACTTAACTGCAGAGGATAGGGTTAAGATCCGATCTGTACCGAAAACTGTCAATTCTGAAACTTCCCAGCGATAAGTATTTGGTAATCCAGTTTGGCAGACGGACTAAACTTTTTGGGCGCCAAGTTCGAGCGGGGGATGTATTTAATTCAGATTGGTTACGCTGTGTAAAGGGGGGCGTAATTCCCCTTGAAAACTATCAGTTTAAAATGCGTATTGCAACACTATTAAATCAGTCTACACTTTTTCTAAGAGAGAAATTTTGAAGGAAGACTCCGGGCTGATGTAGAAGATATTCGCCCGTAATTATCATCCAAGAGATTAGATGTCTGGAAAAAAAAATCTACGAAACAATTCTAGCGGTAAAGCTTGAAGACACAAGGTATTTTGCATCCGTCTCATGTAAATTCTTTGATATCACGATTTGTTGATTTATTTGCTTATATTCGTAGATCCCATCTCTTGATATGATTACAATTGTGTGACGATTTGTTTGATTTATTTGCATGAATTTATTTGTAAATTCGTAGGCTTAATTTTCTTGATATAAGTACAACTGTGCGAGTTCATCGATATGAATCCGTACAAGGATATTTTTATATAGGTTTGATGAATCGTTTGATTGTTTAGTCTCGATTGTTATAGGTAAATATGTATCTAGAATTTCATGCCTTATTTTAGTCGATATGAGTACGAGAATCCGTGTAAATTCTCCGATTTAGATAATGTCACATATGATAAAGACTTGAATACGTATTGGCTGGAATTAACGTTGTTGAACCATGTGAAATTAATGTTTGTAAACCATTTAGTGGGGTTTTATATAGGCTAGAGGCTTGAATGTGTATACCATGGTTGTGACATGTAAGGAATTTCATTCGTTCACTTGGGTAATGTAAGCCAGTAATTGGAATAGCCATTAGGAAGTACATTAACCTTAGGGAGCTAGGTTTGTACGGTCCGCATTGTTTAGGTAAGACCAGATGGCCGTAGGATCTGCTTGAATTACGATAGAATTTATCTGACAGTAACAAGAAAAGATTAGGAGCTCTTCTCAGGAGGTTTATACAGCAGAACACTTAGGGTGTCGTTTGTTTACTTTTACAAGGTGAGATTTGTCCCACCAGGGTCTACGTGACGAATCACGAACTTGCAAGCCAAAGTGACCACACAAGTTGGAAGGCTACACGCAGCAATACACCTGAGGATTTGGAAAAGGGGAAAGTGGAAGGACCCAGATGCACAGGCACAGGAAGCCAAAGGAACAGTCGCCGAGATTTGGACTGAGGCAAAAACTATCAGCTTATGAATCTGTACAAAGCAGTGTTCGATCTTCACAAGATCTGATGACGATTTAATTCTATCGCTTAACAGATCGGCTATTTGTAAAAGCATATTTGTATTTTGAAATTCGTTTGAAAAATTTGAATCAAAGAAGTGTATCTTTCTAATGTAATGCATTATTGCAATTGTTTATGAATTTTATTGTCTATGAATTTTTTATTAAATTTTATGGTTTGTACATGTACGGGGGCTCGTGTCCTTTTGTTCTATATACCTGCTCAGATCTTTATCTATTCCACCTGAAATTTCACAATTTCTATTGATATTTACTCGTTCCGGGCAAATTACACCGTAGGCGAGCACCTCTAGATAACGATTACCAAACCCATGTAACCCACCCCAACAAAGTGGGAGGGGAGTTCATGACAAATGGTAACAAAAGCCCATCTCCTAAATTTCTAATCAAATATTAACAAAAGCCCATCTCCTACATTCCTAATCAAATGGTAACTAAAGCCCGTCTTATCAAGAGTAACACTATCCTATGACGAAAACCAGAGGATCAACTTCATCTTGTTGATGGAAGACTGACATCGCAGTTGGTGCCCATAAACATAGTGGATTGCTTGACCTGCACGACAACGCACGGACAGCATAGATTTATCGCATTTGGAAATTGTACAGAAAGCAGCATTCTTGAAAGAGATACTCAATTCGTAATCAAATAATAACAAAAGCCCATCTCCTAAATTCCTAATTAAATGGTAACAAAAGCCCATCTCTTAAATTTCTAATCAAATAGTAACAAAAGCCCATCTCCTACATTCCTAATTAAATGGTAACAAAAGCCCGTCTTATTAAGAGTAACACTATCCTATGACGGAAACCACTGTCTATAACTTCTTTAAGAAATCAGCCTTTATCACGGAACAGAGGATCAACTTCATCTTGTTGATGGAAGACTGACATCGCAGTTGGTGCCCACAAACATAGTGGATCGCCTGACCTGCACGACAACGCACGGACAGCATAGATTTATCGCATTTGGAAATTAATACATGGACAATGATGGGTAATGCGAACTGAGGACACTTGGTAATGAAAACGTTAATGTCTTGGAATAAATTATCCGGGTGACCTTTCACGCTGACGTTATTGGAAATTATATCTGGTAAGCTAGAGGACTTGGGAGGTGGTATATAATCTCACGGGTTCTGGAGTATAACTTGTACGGCAGAGGTGAAAAGGAACATTTTTATCTGACCATCACAATCTACATGTCAGACTAGGTGTCTGCCAGCCGGCACATTATCGTCCTTTGTTTGCCTAATTTACAGAGGTGTATTCATAAATCATGAATGAAAGCTTTCGATTACATTCAAATGAAGAGTTAGACAAGTTCTATTGCAAGTAGTCTGCTGTTATAAATCTTGTATGACTCTCCATGTTGTATACAGTATATAACACAATTTTTGTTTCTGGGTAGTAAGTGTTTTTTCATAATTGCTTTTGCCTAAAAAGTATAGAAAATGGCAATTATTCCCCACAAATTTTGCTTTTCTGACCAGGACAGTGATATTTTGAAATTTACCTATTTTCAGTGAGAAAACGGGCGAATTTGAGTCTTTTTGTTCACATAAAGTCAAAAAAAACCAACAACATATGCATCAAAATTAACATGTATTTATACTAAAGTAATACAAAAATGACCACAAAAGATTTAGAAGAGAGTAGTTTGCCGAGATTTACGATTATACTGTAAATCACTTTCACGAATCAGCCCCCAAATGTAGTCTCCCATAATGTTCTCGTTAATACTGTTCTTGGTAGCGGTGTTCAAAGTCCAGTATATCCTGGTGGAAGCGCTCGCCTTGCTCCTCCGAGTACGATCCCATGTTCTCCTTGAATTTATCAAGATGAGCATCAAGGATATTGACTTTGAGCGACATCCTGCAGCCCATTGTGCCGTAGTTCTTCACCAGAGTCTCAACCAGCTCCACATAGTTTTCGGCCTTGTGATTGCCCAGGAAGCTCCGAACAACTGCGACAAAGCTGTTCCAAGCCGCTTTCTCTATACTAGTTACATTCTTGGGGAATTCATTGCACTCCAGGATCTTATTTATCTGTGGTCCGACGAAGACACCGGCTTTGACCTTTGCCTCAGCCAGCTTAGGGAAGAAGCCCTGAAGGTACCTGAAGGCTGCCTACTCCTTATCTAGAGCTCTGACAGATTGTTTCATAAGGCCCAGTTTGATGTCTAATGGTGGCATCAGCACCTTCCGGGGTCCACCAGTGGCTTCCACTTGACGTTGTTCCTCCCCACAGAGAACTCGGTCCGCTGTGGCCAGTCCCGTCAGTGGTAGTGTGCCTTGGTGTCCCTGCTCTTTCCCAAAGGCAAAAATAGCAGGGAAACTTGGTAAAACCGCCTTGGAGACCCATCAGGAATGCCACCATTCTGAAGTCTCCGATGACCTCCCAGCCTTACTGATCATACTTCAAGGCGTCCAGCAAGGTCGTGATGCTGTTGTAATCCTCTTTGAGGTGCACCGAGTGAGCCAGGGGAAGAGACGGGTACTTGTTCCCATTATAGAGCAGCACGGCTTTGAGGCTCCTGGATGAGCTGTCAATGAAGAGGCGCCACTCATTCTGGCTACGGGCGATTCCGATTGCCTCGAACAGACTGGTCACATTGTGGCAGAAGCAGAGCCCATCTTGACGGGTGAAGAAGCTGAAAAAAGCTTTGTGACGTTTCCTCTTATCTGCGACTTGTACACTTTCATCCAACAAGTTCCACTGCTTGAGCCTAGACGTCAAAAGCTTGGCATTGGACTTCGTGAGACCAAGATCTCTGATCAAGTCCTTGAGGTCTTTTTGGTTGAGGTATTATGGATTTCTCTCCTCAGCTCCACCTCTGAAATTGTCATCTGGATCTGGATCTACAACGTCTTCCTCGCTCTCTGACTTGCTGCTCTCATCTAAAGACGGCTGCTCTCTCTCCGGAGAAGTGGGTACGGGGAGCTCAGGGGAGTGTGGCACCGGGGCGATGGATGAAGGAAGGTCCGGATACGTGATAGCCGGTGCATTCTTGCCAGTACGACGTTTGGAAGGGTCCACCATGCAGAAGTGGCAATTGCTTGAGTGGTTAGTGGGTTCCCGCCAAATTCTTGGGATAGCGAACTTCATGGCTCTCGTTTCCCCTCTGTACCAGCCTACAAAAATACATTTATTTCACCCAGGACTAATATGTAAGAGATTCTCGCAACATTTTTCATATATGATATATTTTTTCAATAACACTGAAAATTGTAAAACATTTTAAAATTAAAAACATTTACAATTTTAAAAATTTTAACAAATTTTATAACATAAAATTCCGAGCAACAATTGTCCATGTTACATTCCAGAGTTTTTGTTGTTGTTTTTGGGGTTTTTTTTGTACTGCTCGCAGGTGAAATGAGGTGCCCAGGGTTTGTCTTGATCCTCGACAGGCATGCCGAAATATGCCTTGTAGGCCTCACACATCTAAGCAGATGCTTCCACGGAGTACTTTTTCGCTCTTGTCTTGATAAATTATCCGCAGACATAGCAAAATGCGTCTGCCGGATGCTTGCAGCCTCTTGATGCCATCTCAGAAAAATGCAGATATGTATCCACTTAGGCAGCTTGAACTAAACTGATCTGGTGGCTTAAGTCCCCCTGTATTTATATTACTATTTATATTACTGAAAAGTTCTAGAAAGTTCTAGAAGTTAGTCCAAATTTACTCAACACTGAATCTATCTGGAATGTTCTGGAAAATAGGTAAATTTCAAAATATCACTGTCCCGGTCACAAAAGCAAAGTTTGGGGGAATAATAGCCATTTTCTATACTTTTGAAGCATAAGCAATTAGGAAATAACACTTACTACCCAGGAACAAAAAAAAAAATTGTTACACGGTGATATTTATTTCCCCTGATTATATTCAGATTATCTATATATAACTTAATGCAATTATCTTTTCGCATATGCAACTCGTTGGACTTGATGACATATAAAAAATCTTTAAATGTAAATAAAGAATTTAAAATTTAAAAGCAAATTTAAAAATTGCGTACCCATCAGTTTTTCATTGTAACTTGATCACGTTCTCTTATTTGATCCAGTACTAGATGCGTGTCTCGAATAGTTATGAGCAGAGCTGAAACGAATAACCGAACATTCCGATTAGAATAATTTCTTGCTAATATTCGAATAATTTCTTTAGTTCCCTTGCGAGTCTGCCAGTACTTTGAAAAAGAAACAAAGCGAAATACAAATTGAACATCCCTGAATTGGTTTACAAGTGAACAACTTCAAGCATATTAATTCACCTGAAATTCAAACTCTACTTATAAGTGTTATGTTTTATTTTAAGTGTTATGTATATTTAATTTGCATTTGTTAGCTTTTCTACATGATTATAAATGATAATTATATTTTGTACTTGACATTATCCAAAGTCAAGTTCATGTTGTACCTGATCAATAACTTTTATTTTTGTAAGCATAGATAATATTTTCTCTACGAGTATGGGTTAAATATTCGAATCATTATCAAGAGAATTAAACATATTTATTAGGATCTGTGTCATGATTATTGGAATTCCCCATAAAAACACACAGCCTTCCTGATATTTAACACATTCTATATTATAATTTTAGCAACTTAATCTTCTAGAATGGCCGTTTTCATTAAGTAATTGGTTTTGTTTAGAAAATGCTAATTGTGACCTAAGTCAAGTAGGTGGCTTTGTAAATATTGTTCATCTAGAATTACTCATTCGTGCTGTTATATTCAGTATTTGATTTGGGTTAGAATTATTTATTGAAATTATTATTCTCTGGGATTACAAAGTGCTCAATAATATTCTTGGACAGAAACTTTAACTTGGAATTATAGTGAATTTAAATAACTACATCCTGGATTATATTATTCTGATTCATCGAAAGAATGTTGTCATATCACCACGTCACAGATCACTACAGGCACATCAGCATCTTCAGCGCTGGATCCTATTTCGAACACCGCTGGAATTTAAATAGAACTTTATTCATTAGAACTGGAGTAAATAAATTTTGGACCGTTTTTGGATTTAATTCGTAATACTGTAAATTCTTTCAAAATTTCACTTTATATTCGGGGGAAATAAATTATTTGTTGAATTTTAGAAAACTTTTAAGTTTTCGATCGTTGCTATTACTTAGTTTTAGACCATATAGCCGTAATACAAGGTAATCATAATGTCAAGATAACATTTGCGTATCATTCAACTAGAGTTCCAAAAAATGTTTGGTTTATTCTCGGACATTCGTTTTGTTCGGAGTAGTTGTAGTCACTTCTTCCCATCATTCAAGTCGTAGGTGTAGTCGAGTTTCTTGTTACATCAAAGCTTGCTATCTTGTGTCACAGAATAAGGCAAGATATAACTTGGTTTCGCCTTAAAACGATTTGATCATTTTCGTCGTACATGCGTACAACGTTACTTTGGGTGGATAATTGTTTTTCTAGTTAAGCGACTGAACTAGCATGTATCTCGTCGTAGATCGCTTGCGGCGAGAGACACTAAAAGCACGGTATGCACGGGTATTTTACCCTTACTAATACTCATTCCCCTGGAGACTTAAGACAAGTTTCTTATTTAATTGACACATTGGTCTTTTGGATCTTGTCAAGGAGTGTACGTTCTCCATTTCTGCTCTACAGCCACAGGGGTAAGTATTACATTTTCATTTTATTTGATATGTGAAGCAAATTCAGTTTTAATGTCGTGGCGTGAAATGTTGTCTTTACCACTACGCGGATTTGAAACGTTGTGAACTTTTGAATTGTTACAAGTTGCTATTAAGAGTTTAATTTAGTAGCATGTATCTGTAGATTTTAATTCCGTACCTGTTATGACCAGTCCGGTTTTATTTTATCTGTGCGTGTGTGTGTGTGTGCGGGTATATCAGGCTGTCGGTCTGGCCGTCTGTATGTCTGTATTGGGATGGAAGCAGGTGTGACCATCAAGGTCATACAAGAACGGAACTGCTGATTTGTAAACTTGTGCGCATGGTGGATCCATGAAGGGTGTGTATGGCCAATACAAGTGTGGGCCATCCCAAGAATTCAGGAGAACTGTGTGGTTTGACAACGGACACGTAAACAGGTCAAAATGTTTCGTATGCAAGTTTTTACAAATATTTGAGTCATACGTGGTTATAAATTGTACGGGCTGTACAAATGACTGAGTCACGAGTTATGTGTTCGGTACAATTGTTATGTTGATTCAGTTGACCATATTTGTTTCAGTTGATGTTTCAATCGAATACAATTGTTACCTTCATTACATGAGATTATTTGAATCTTACTTTCATTACATGAGATTGTATGAATTTTACCTTCATTTTTGAATATATGAATCACATTTGTTTTCCCATTTGTGAATGTTTGTGTTAAGTAATCGAACGAGTCGTGTGTTTGGAGCGTGAAAGAATCACACTGTATATGTTAGAGGATATACATATTTTTACCAATTCATTTCATAAACTACCATCTTTCATCACATTGTGATGTGTTGTCATTTAATCCAAGCATCCATTCAGGTCAACTCCTTTTACACCTTGTTTTTGCTGTGCATGAGTCCACAGCCATAGTCATCAGTACATAATTCAATTTATGCAGTTAATATTTCACTTTCTCCTTCATATGCCTTTGTAATAATGACTTAGCTGTTCGTTGGGAAACCATCTTCATTCATAAAATCGAAACGTCAACTCCCAAAAGTAGTTTAATCAAGGAACTAGTTTCCTGGATCATGACCATTGTATAGAGGTTAAAATAATATACAATTTACATAAGCCAAAAGATTCCAACTATCAAGTCAACTGGGTAAAATGACTAAATACGATAATATATAAACAATCAAAATAGGTCAGGAAATCCAACTATAGATGGAGAGACGCTGTCGTTTCTAATAATTATTCATAATTTGTACTATTTTACAGGATGCTGTTTACACTGCGTAGATCCATTATCCCTCACACAACGCCTTGATTGAATCAAACAATATTTGGATTTACACAATCCAGTTGCAGTCGTCTGCAACGTATCTACAGTCCTGTGTGCATTGGTTTGGTGTAAGAATACAGCCGTGCTATAGGTCATAAGGTTATGTCTGCCGGGGAAATGTATTGGCTTGCGATACGAAGTCATTATAAGCCATAATGATGCTATTTTCTTTGGCTTCAATTTGCACGTGCTTTTGTTCCGCTAATGTTGTTGTTCTTGCATTGGATGTTAATAAAGATCGGAATAATTTAAGTATAATAATATATTTACCATTAAGTATCAATAAAAGATGTAATAGTATATAATTGCTTATTTTACATTTTTATTATTTATAGCATTTCAAAATATTAGCTAGTCATTATGTCACCCTCAAAGGAGAATTACGGGTCGTATAATAAAAGGAAGTTCATCCGTAGTGCTGCAAAAAGTTCTGTACCAGAAGCGACTATTAGATCCAGAATTTTATTAGATCCAGAATTTTATAAGAAGCTAATTCAACCATTACTCCTTCAACAGGTCACCCTCCTTAGTAAAAAAAAAATCACTTTTTTGGATAATGAGCTTTGGTTATGGATATATACAAAGTAACAGGTATCAGAGCTTTATTCAAATATTGCACGACTTATAGCTAAGAAAGTTCAACCAATAACATATTGGTTTGGCGCTGGTTTTTTGTTGTTTTGTTTTGTTTTTTTTTACTAAAACCCCTAAGTTGTAGATGGTGAAGCCAAATGAAATGTGAAGTGATCTTCAATGTTGCGAGTCTGGCATAACACTTGATCATACTCCCCACACAATGTGAATAGTTGGAACGGATGCATACGTAATTAACAGCAGCAAATCAATAGATACAACGGTTATTGCAACTGGAAATGCTGTTTGAATGTCTTCATCAATATGTCATATACAAGGGCGGGGGCTCGACCAAGGAGCTTGTATATACGGTAATTCAGGGAGCAATGTAAAAAAAATTCTGAATCTGGGTGGACGAATTTTAAAATATTCGTATACTTCTTTTAACATTACTTCATGTCTAAAGTCAGCATTTGTCCCTGTATAATACGTTACGATGGGCACTCCACACACATCAAAAACCAAGTTGTCCGTCTTGCTATAAATGAAAATATGAACAGGTTTGTTTTCCCTCCATCCATCGCGCTGATGAAAAGTTATTTTCAAGACCTTGAACTGCTATAACAGGAGTGTCGTGCTAAAAATGCGATTTTTACTCCCAAACCCCTGACACGTTCGTGTTTCGAAAAACACGATATTTGGTATCTTCACAAGCAGAATTAGGACCACTTCATCATATGACCATTACATATTGCATATATACATAACCAGTCATGGTTGGAGCTAATGTAAAACTATCCTTTGGAAATTTAAATAGAGTTTAAGAGGTAAAGCCAGTTATGCAAAACATGAAAATAGTGGTTTATACCTGACCTCTTAGCCTTTGTTTAAACTGCCCAAATAAGTTCTACATCAGTTACAACCATGGCTGTTTGCCGTTTATACACGCCATATGAAATGGACATGCAGTTTTAACACAACTGGTTCACCCACTGCGATATTCAAAACACACCATACTAGCTACTGCCAGCCACTTAAGTAACACATGAAATGGTGGTATATATTTGTGTACCCTGTTCATTTGTGAGCGTTAGCACCCGTACAGAAGAGAGGCGTTTATTACTGTTTTATTACCTGTAAAGCCTCCCATTATAGAACATTACTTTATCTCCATATATTTTTAAAAATTACTAACGCGCGGGGCCCCTGTGGGCGCAGGCCAAATTGGGCCAAATCAGTCCAATCGGCCTAAGGCCACCCTGGATCGACCAGGATTCACTCAGAGAATCCAGTCTCAAAGTGTTGTGATGAACACCAATTACACTTTCATTACCTTCCAACCCCCTACAGAACCCTATATATCTAAAGTGTAGCAAGTGCAACTTTGTGTGACAGATAATATTAAAAAGGGGACATTTTGGGAATATGGAAATCGTAGTCCTAATAAATAACACGAAGCTGAATCAATAAATACTAACGCGAAATTTAATCCTAATAAATACGCAAAACACAAAATATGAGGAATGATGAATACATGGATGGCAATTTGACACTAATGTAACGCTCGGCATCTTCATTCCGTCGTTAACAAAAGTTTGCACGTGCTGTGCTTTCATTTATTATCTATTTAATGTTCAAAGTTTTGTAAAAAATTGTCCTCCAAAGCTTTGTACATTTGGAAAGCAAAATACAAAGGGGATAACTGAGTAAAGCGTAAGTTGGCATTTTTTTTTTTATTTTTTTTTAATATGAGCGCACTTCTTTTCACTAGACGAAAAGGATGCTATAGCTGATGATGCTGATGATAAAGTGTATACGATTATATTTAGTTAGAAAGTTTGCGACGTGATAGGCTTGTATGTCTATATGTTATGGTTTTGTTTAGAAAATATACAAAATAACATTTCCACGGCTATGCTTTGGCGATAGACCAACAGTGTAGAGAGTTACTGAAAGGACTTTGAGAAAGTCTTTGAATAAAAACGTGCAAAATTGGAAGCGAAATCAATACTTTACGTAAACCTGTCTCTAAAGCTAGTTGAGTATAAATACAACACGACTTGAATTTAAAGAACCATTAAGCAAAAAATATTCAAGAAAGTGAAGGAAAAATCAAAGATAAAATTAACATAAGTATTTTGAGGTACACATCTCCATGCTAATTATCTATTCTATTGTGATCATACAGTATGTAATCACTTAAAAGTCGGGTCCAACCACAAGAAACATATGCAACTGATGTTGCACAATGCGCCGGCACATCGGGGTATATGCTGCTTGTTCTACTTGTTACTCATAACAAAATACATTGACCCAGATCTACCAGCGCATTATGCGACAGTAGATTGGGGTATGTGCATTTTGCACCTGGACTTGACATATGAGGTAGACTTTTTATTGCATTGCCAGGGAAGCAAAATTACAAACTATAAATAGTCGTATTTATATTTTCATTTACTCTGTAATTCAACGAATCCCAGTCAAAGTCCTTTCGCATTACGATGAATCAAGTATACTTACTTAGCTGGTATACTTCGCTGATTTATATCTTTCTTCTTATATATCTTTCTTCTTAAAAGCAGGTATCTAAATTTTTCTTTTTCATTTCTCGGTGAAATGATTACTTGGAGTGGTAACGTATTACAACTTAAAGTACTTACTGGAATAAAGTTTCATATGATTTCGTTTTTTGCAAATAGTTTATCGAGTTGTAATGAATGTCCACAAAGGGAAAACGTGATAGACTGAAACATTATACCATACTTTATGGCCCAAACTTTTCCAAAAAAACGTAGCTGCACTGAGAATATAAATGGCGAAAACTTGATATTTTTAAATATGACGTCATACTTACGCGCTCATGACGTCATATTTTGCTTTGAGATAGCCATTTTGTATTAAAATTTGAAATATTTTCTCAAATTTTAACTGGTTCACAAGCAACAGCCAATTTCATTTTTTTATTTACGATTAAATGAATATGGTTGGGTATTTGTCGATGTGTACATTTTACCTAATCACTCACAAGGTAAATAAAGCCCGGTAAACTTCGATAAATACCCAACCGTGATGATTTAATCCTTATAATTCCAATTTACTTCATTTATGTCATCATATCAGCTGATTTTATCAACAAAGTATTCGATTTTAGGTATCTCGTAGTTTTCTTTCATTAGCTACCTTCACTACGCCAAAATATCTTCACTAGCCCAAATTCGTCGACTCTGATAAAGGGTAGAGTGTCAGAGCAGGTCATGGCAGTGGTCTGATGTATTTCTGTCACTTGGTATAGTTATAATTTTCTTTTGCTGTTATTGTTTAAACCAGGCAATTGTTTTCAACTTTTAAGCTTGCGTATGGCACGTGTTGTTTTAGTATTCGTTATTCTTGCTTTCAACGCATTTCGATCTTTCAAAACCAAAATCGTGTCCATTGTTTGAGATACCCTGCTCGTCATATGACCCTGATGTTTTTTAGCAGCTGGTGGTAGATATTGTGGAAAAATGTGCAATCATTTACGAATGTAGAATGGCTTGTAAAGCCTGACCAGTGCTTTCTTTAGCTCAAGGGGCGAGTGCTAGAGTGTAAGGATTGTACGATTACATTGTTTTAACATTTATGGGCGATTTTAATAAGAGGATTGCAAATTTTTATCGGAAATAAAGGTGATGGATGCGGGGTGGGAAAAGGGAGTGGGGTGGGCGCTTGTTATTATTATGGTGTTAGGCGTTGGTATAAAGCTCCACATAAAATAGCCTGGAAACTGGGAACCAAAGGTAATCCACAAAATTTAACGATTTGTAAAAATATTCCAGATCAGTTTGACGTGACCGTTCACATCCAATCAGACTGCAGAAAACTTTCGGTCAATCCATAACAATTGGATTTATTAGAATATAAAGGTATGAATAACGTCTTACTATCTAGTTTTGGTTGTTACGCTTGGAGCATGTGAAAACGAGAAAATGCAAGTCCGTCAGCGCTCTTTTGTAGCTTGCATCTCTATAATGAAAGATAATGACAGCAGTGAAAACAATTTTCAAGATGACTACTATAGCAGTCATATTGAATGTCTGAATGGCACCAATAGAAACAGTTAGACATCATAAGAAGTTTAGTAAGCGGCTGACGCTCTAATGGGCGAAAAGAATTTCCAAAAATTTAAGATCATTTCTTCCATTTAACTGTCGAGTGAAGAATCCCTCTTATAGTTTTCAGCGTTAACAAGGTTTTCAAATTAACTGTGGTACACATATTGGATGTCAGTATGACACTATTTTTATTTAGTACAAAGTAAACATAAGCATAATTCTTTTGGTGAAAGCCCTGTGTAATGATGGTCCATTCAGAGGGAGTAGTGACAAAAGATTTTTAAGACAGTCGTCGTGGCAATCATATTAGATGTAAGACTGGCACCACTTTCATTTAGGACTTAGTAAAGACCCATCGTAATGATCATCCTTTCGGTTGGTGTAAGGACAGCAAGATTTTTAAGACCGTCACCGAGGTAGCTATATTGGATGTACGACTGGAACCATTTTCATTTACAATCAACTAGGCATCATAAGAAATCTACTGATAAAGATTTTCAAGATGGCTGCAACATTGGACGTTAGATGGGCATCATTTTCATTTAGGACCAACAAGACACCATAAGAAGGCTTTTAGTGAAACCCCTATGTTGAAATTCATCCAAATGGAGTAGCCATAACAAGATTTTTGAAGATGGCGACTGTAACGGCCATATTTGATGTCCTAGCAGCACCGATTTCATTGAGGACCGAGTAGTAATGAAAAAGCTTGTGTTTATGGACGGACAGACAATAGACAATCCCGTAAGCTCTTCTGGTCTGTAAGTAGAGTTAGAAACCATGTTGACATGACCATCTATTCAGAAGGAGTAACGTTACACACAGACACACACACACACACACACACACACACACTAAATCAAGTGCAGATTACCAGATTGCAGATACCAGATTATAGATTATATTGTTGTCCGTTGTTCACCACTAAAATAAGAAAGTTCACATAATTTTCGACCACTTTGATGGCAAACTGTTGTGATTGCCGTTTCATGTTATGATGGTAGTGGTGGTAGTGATGATGATGATGATGATGATCTGCTGTTGTTGATGACGATTTGGTGGTCAATTATGATGATGCCACTCTTTATATTCTTTTCTTTTTCCCTTTTGAACGTGTTTTCAATTCTAAAAATGCAACTAAATTGCAATAACTAGGTAGATCAATCGCGTGGACACGGGAGTATTTTAAATTTTATTGCATTTTAGGTGATCCTCGGTTGAATCGCAGTTAGCACATTTCGAAGACGGAGGGTACATAATACAACTTAAACCAGGTGATCAAACCTCCGTCGTACGGCGGAAATGAAATTTTGGACATGAGTCTTTGCTTATTGACATTAACGCAAAGTCGGTCGTTGTTGTTGTTGTGGGCTTTAACGCCATTTTTCAGCACAAGAAAGGCTATTCATGGCGGCCAGTATAACTGACAGAGGAAGAACCCTGGATAACCCCGGGAAGAAACACCGACCCAGGAGAAACTACTGGTACCCACAGCCGAGCCTGAGACTCGAAACCATGCAGAGGTCAGATGGCAGTGATCCGTAACGGTGAGCGCTTTAGACCACTCAGCCACACGGGGCCCCTGCATAGTCGGTACATTGAATTGACGGTCAATGCAGCGTATATGTACATGTCCATACGTCGAAGCTTTATTCTCGGTTTTTATTTAGATTAAACGTAATATTGTCTTTCTCTTTTGTACATTTTTTATAACTTTAACACAGTAGAATAATACACATAATATTTGACATAACCCGCAATTTGTGATCGAGAAGCGTGTGCGCTTTGCGAACTGACGTTTCCTGTAATAGAACATTTGTTAACGCTCAAAAAATAGACAATCGAGTAAATTAATGCTGTTAATAGACAATGGCATATTAACGCTCCATTAATAGGCAATCGCAATTATAATTCTTTTAACCAAGACTTTTTACCAATTTATTTTCAAAATGCTCGGAACAAGACGGTTGTTCCTATGCATAGTTTTCAAAGAGGACAATGCCCAATGAAACATGAAGCCAAGATGGCGAAAACAGGTCTTTGCAAATATTTCTGAAGAAAACAGTTCTTATTGATATTAATATAGCCATCCATGCAGACATAAATTTTACAACTGCCGAGAATCCGTCCCTAATTGCTATAATACAGACATTGTAACTTGGAAATGCCAACAAGATGCAGACTGCACCCCCCCCCCTCCAAAAGACGCAATATAAGGGGGACGCTGTCAGTCAAATGAACATCACCCTACCCATTCCGCTTGCTGGTTGTAATCATTCATCCTGCTTTGTCGGTAACTGGCGTGGTCAGAAAATGTTGTTGTAGAATCTCTTTCTTAACTCGATGACGTTTTCCCCTACCAGTACACGCTGCTGTAAAGTTCGTCTGAAAGACAGTTCCATCAAAATTGGCCCGTTGCAGAAGATTTCTCGTACTACAAAGGGTGGGTCAAATTTTAACCGAACTTAAATGTTGGACATCACGAATAGAAAAGGCAGTATCACCTTATAAACTGGCCAAAGAAGAATCAAAATTATGAGTACATGCATTGCTTTGGACATGTCTAAAATAAAAACTGGAATATAAAACAAAGTGTTTGTCCACTCTCTTCAACACCATCTAAAAGTTATGTAAAGCGGGCAATATCATTAAGAAACACACTACTGGTGGCTTCCTTTTTTCTTGGAACGTCTACAATCCATACACACGATCGCGCGCGACAAGTTTTGTTCCCAGCGTAGGTTCTACAGTATGTTCGAACACTGCGAAACCAACGATGGTATTTACTACCAGTTGATAAGGTGTTCCCATAGTGTGACTTTACTAGGGTAATAACAAAAACAAGGACGCAGACATCATTAAACATATGCTTGGCACAATGTAAAGTGTACATCAACGAGATCATGGAAGTGCATTTACTCAAATTAAATAAAATATTAACAGTTGTTCTAAAATTGAATACAAATATAATTTAACCAAAGCCTACTTAATCATGATTGTTACATATTTTGAGCCTTAACTGTCATCAAAAAACGTCCAGATTAAAATTATTGACCTCGTCGGACTTTTACATTGGTGGTCAGGTGCGAATTGGAGTAGAAAAAAGACGTCGGGTCTAATCACAACAAATAACAGGGTTGTAAGAAAATTGTTCTTCTCTCCTTGTGACATCACTACGCGAGACATTTAATCCCGTTTGTCCTGGATCACACTTTTAGGTGGACCTCGCCTAAAAATGTCGACGTACTATAACATTGATTTTACCGTGCGTATTTCTCGCGTCGTGTATATAATAACCTTCCAATGAATGCGGATTTATAAGGATCAAAATAAAGTGAATCATCGCCATTTAAAGGTATGTGTAATCAAATTCCAGAAAATGATAGCCATTACTGATATAGTCGGTGCTGAACGCCTACAAGATGTAAATGATAAATGCATTTTCTACATGAAACATGACAACAAACGTCTTTGGGGAAATAAATCACGACTCTATTCAAGGTCTTGCTTCAAAATTTATGAACCCTCTGTGCAGACGTTGCCCAAACTTAAAAATTAACAACTTACAATATATTTGGAAGTCCAGATTCAGGAATTCAAATGGCTTACCCAACCGTGTCATTACGATGAAACTGCTCAGCTATGCAAATTTTAAAAATATTTTCTTTTAATTATTAACTGACTTTTTCTCCATAATTTACATGTATATCTGTATTTTGTATTAGACTTTATCCGAAATTAAGGTCGTGATGTACATGCCCAGTAACATTATTTGTAAACAACATAATCCATAGCTAATATTTCTGAGTGTGGATTAAATATTCAGATAGTTATTAATGGTAAACATGTTTACTTGAATCTGAGTCTAGGACATTCAGTTTTTCACTAGAAATTCCTAAACTTGTTGAAAACTTTGAATTGTTTTATAGAGGAGACTGACCTACATCCTGACTCTATTATTGTATCTTAGCTTTTACATAACGTTGTTTACTTGAAAAATTACTCATTCTTGCCTTAACTTCTGAAGCAGAATCAGTCTTATTGTTGTTTTCAGTTTTTCATTTGGTTGGATTTATTTATCTAAATTATTAACTGGAATTACGAAGTGCTCAATAATCTGACTAAAACATTAATTTGGAATTATAGTGAATTCAATCATAGTGAATTTAGATAAGAGCATTTTGGATTATATTATTGAGATACATCAAAAGACTGTTAGCACATTGACACAATCCAGACCATTGGTACAGTAGCATATTCGAGACTGCAGACAAATCAACACATTTGATATATGAATTTATTTGGAATACCAATGGAATTCAATTGCAACTTCATACATCTGGACTTGTGACAGAACTTTCAGGACTATTTGGGATTTAATTCACAATACTGAAAGTTTGTTTTAAATTTTCACTTTCTATTCTAGGGAAATAAATTATTTGTTGAATTTTACTAAACTTTTTGGTTTTCGCTTTTTTTTTCTCTCGCTTAGTTTAAGACCATACAGCCGAAACAAAATGCAAATTTAGATTTTGACTCTTACGGAATAACAGAAAATCAATATTTGCAGGGAACAAGAGGCAAGTTGTTAAATTTATAGTGGTAAGCGTCACCACAAAATTGTTTCTATCTGAGGGCATGACCCGGTCAAGAGTAAATTGATAAACTATATATCACGGTAGACTATATTTCAGAACAATATTTCAGGGTCCACGTGTCTTTGGGAAAGGAGACAAAAGCAAAACAATTAATCTTGATAACATGTAAGGGGCAGCAGTCGTGAACATGGGTTGAACGTGCACTGGATTAACGGTGTCATATTATTATTCCACGGAAGATTAAAAACCCTTTCTATTCAATGTTAAGTGATCTGCTGACTGTCAAAGATTAGTCTTAGTTGTATTTAGATGCAATACCTTTTAAACCAGGTAATGTATACGCATCTTTGAGTGTGTCTCTTTTGTAATTTGGATCATTTTCCCTTACTAGTCTCATTCAGTTCTGTTGTTGACACGTGACCCCTTTTGTCAGGTACAAAAATGCAGCCAAATGATGAGAGAATACTGTCAAACGATGAGATAAGACTGTCAGATGATGAGATCACAGCCAAATGATGAGATAAGACTGTCGAACGTGAGTTGCTCGCGCTGATCTTAGTTTTATGTGCCACCACAAAATATCTGCATGATCACGATAAATTTTTGAGCTTGATACATTACAAAACGAAACTGTGCCGGCTGCACTCAGTTTAATCACTAACAGTCCTAAATGGAACACTTCGTGACCTTTCTACAAAAATCACCTCTCGGCCATAAGTTAGGAAAATTTAACAAAGTCAAAAGCATCGATACCTTTATGAAATTATTTGCAATGTTCAATAAAAGAAAGTTTTTCAGAGTTCATTCTTGAACGAAAAAAGCAGCTTGGGAATGCTTAGGCCAAAATAAGTCATCTTAGTCGAGTAGCCCGTAATGAACACAATGACGGTGTGTATGTGCAGTCAAGTAGCCCGTAATGAACGCAGTGTGTGGTGTGCTATCGAGTAGCTCGTAATAAAGGCAATGTCGGTGTGTGATATGCAATCGAGTAACCCGTAATGAACGCAATGACGGTGTACGGTGTGCACATAACGTGATTTGGTAAACAAAGTACATGAATATGCAATGACGGTTTCTCGGACCATTGGCAGAAAGATTCGAGCGTATTCATATTGCAGTGGTCCATGCTTATTGCTGTCTCGGTGAGAAAAGAAAAATTCACGTGGATACAACACAGATGCAATGAATTAACGGCTATTACAAAATGAATTTGCGTACATATGGAAGCCTTATGTACAACTAAATGTCCTAAAATGCTTCACTATAAACGAGTTTTACTGTAAACAATAGTTATATTAAATCTGCAAGTTAAGTCATTTTAAAGTACATTCTTATACCATCTGTTTAAACTGATTAAAGAAGGTCGGAAAGAGCATGGCAATGAATTATGCATAGATTTCATTTACACTGAAACTATTCATTGAATCACGTACTATCCTGTAATAGTAGTCAGGAAGATCAACATGTAAGATTTATTGAAAGTCATTAAAAGGTCAGGCATTTTGTCTTTCGCCCAGGTGTAAGCTCATTTTCTTACAACCCAAATATTAGAAAGGTTGGATGAAGACGCGTCTTTTAGTGTTTGTTTTGCCCCCCGGTAGCATTTGCCCTTTCTGATCTCATTACATTCTTTAGTTGACCTAGAGTATCTGGTAACACAACAGGTACACGAGATAATCGAATTCAATTCTATCTATCTATCAATCTATCTATCTGTTCAACACCATCATTAGATTATATACAGGTGCTCCGATAGCGTAGATAAAAGTACAAAATATGTTTGTTAATGGTAATAAAGGGGTTTACAGATGAAAACAAAATAAAACTGTGATTAATGATCTACATTGTTTGAAAAATTTAGTTTACAAACCCCAACCCAACCCTTAACCCTCCCCGTTTGAATAGATCTGGTCAGGAAGTATAGGAATCAATCGATGGCAACTTGCTGTCTACCCGCGAACGTCATCCTTGCTCAGTACACACACAAGTCTCATCTTTAAAAACGTCCATCTTTTCCTTATAAATATACTAAAACATTCTTACTTGTTTTCAAATGGACACCAAAATGCTTTCAAAGTTTATTATTGTTGTGCATCAGAGAGATTTTAACAAGTAAAACAAGCCAGATGCGTGAGCAAGGCCAGATTACGGCTCTTGGGGTCCAGGAACACTTAGTCTGGGGTGGCGGGAGGAACTTGTAAATCTACAAGTGCACCCCGAAAGCAGTCCTTAAACTGTCCGTTACATGTGCATAATTATTATAGCTATATTAGACTAAGTATCAGGCGGTGGAGACCTATATATGGTTTATTTAAACAAATGTAATTTACGGCAACCCGGCCCGGCGGTGGTGGTAGTACGAAGCACGCGCCCTTGCACCCCACCCCCTTAATCCGGACTTGTGCGTGAGGTTAATGTCAATTCTTTCTTGATATAATTTGCTAATCTTATAGGTGAAACATATGCCCATACGTTACTCACTCATTTTGGCAGGCTAGCTGTCCTAATTTACATAGTGAACACATTAATTAAATGCATAGAAAAAGAAGGGGGTGGGGGAGGAGATACTTAAATTAGAGCGAAAAAATAACATATAGAATAAAATGATATAGTTCAGTTTGAAATATCGGCACATAGCAAATTCCCAAACGTGAGAAAAACATGTCCCGGTAAATAGTTGGAGATTAATAAACTCATTAAAATCGTCCCGTAGAACGGTTCTCTTCATACTCTATTCAGCTGTAAAAGGCCATAATATGAAAAAGTCCTACCAAAGTGCTATACGTTATCTCCCTGCTTTATCATCCATAGGCAGAGTATTTTATCGCATCATGTTTTCCATTTTTTTAAAATAACTCCTATGAGGATATCAGCGGCCAAAACACAGATGGAGTTGTCTGTCTAGCCAAATAAAAGAAAAATCCTTTTGATATCAGTGCTATACTAATTAGAATATACGTTCAAGGCATAATTAACTTATCCGTGTGTGTTTCTTCAAACACATTCTCTTTTTCCAGGACATATATTCAGACCACAGAATAATAAATAACCTCTAGTTTGTTGTTGTTGTTTTGGAGTTTAACGCCATTTCTCAGCGCCAGATACTCTATACGTGGTGGCCAGTATAACTGATGGAGGAAGAACACGGTAAAAACCACCGTCCCACTGGAAGCTACTGGAAGCTTTCTCACATACCAATATTAGCCGAGTCCAAGACTCGAACCCACCCAGAGTGATCGGTTTAGGCGAGCGCTTTAGATCACTCTGCCGGCCGGGGGCCCTTCAGTTTGTAACAATGACCGGAACGGTTCAGAGACCTTTTCATCATGGTTATAATTTTTTAAGAATGACGGTAAGCATCAGATTTAGGGTTTGTAATCTTGTAACATCTGACAACGTCAGCACCCTCCCTATGTTGTACTCGGTCATGACCCTAAGGGTCACGTGCTATGAGGAAGCAAGCCTTGACACTGTGTGATAAGCGTGATATCTCCCAGAAAATAAAAATTTAAAAAACAGCATTCCGGAAAATATCACCGGTATTACAAAATCATGAAGTTCTCAAGTCACATTAACTTTATATTAGAAAATTTCCCAAAGCACAGGTACTACAACTATACGTGATGGAGATCACAGAAATGAGACGCCTTTCCAGTCCGATACATTTATATATTATAGTGATGAAAGTAGACTCAAAGTTAACAAATAAACGCTTTGCAATGTATCAATAATACAGCGAGTTTCATAGCTTCAGCTTGATGTTATACATGCATCACATAGTTATGAAATGCAGTCAGGTAATCTGCTTTGCCAAAACCAATGATTGCTGCGCAGCTAGAAATGAATAGAACATCACATTATTGACGAAGGTGTTTCGTAGACTTACTGTAAATGACGTTGCCGCGGCTTTTGCCTCTTCTAAAAAAATGAAAGAGGCAAATTCGTATTAAATTTTAATAATTAAGAACAGTCATGTAAATGAAAATGATAAAGTCAGGTAAATAGTATACGAGATCTTTGGAAATCATAAATGATTTACGACCTGCCATAAATCGGCCGCACATGCTTATTACACAGTTGTTTAAACAATAAAAAAGATATTTTACGAAAACAAGAAATAACTGTATCTATACTAATAATACACACAGGGAGTGCAAGCGAAGCCTCGCCTCTCCTCCCTATTCGAATGTTCTCTCGCGTCTTTATCTCGCATCAGAATCGCAAGATGATTGGAAAACCTAGATATAGCCATTCAACACTACACTAATGATAACACTCAGACAACCGTGAATTAAACGTAACAAGGTGTATCAGGCTTTCTTTTCAGCATTACTCATATCAAGTCTTTGCACATGACTCATGCATCAGACGGAAGTAGTCAATCGTGCCAAATTTTCGTCGTTTTGATTTTACTGACGTCAGACCAATGCTGCTTTCTGTGACAGAAAACCGATGTGATCCAAATAACTGGCATATAAAAACCCCACTTGCTAACATAACCTTTTCATTTTTTACTCGATAAGAGTAGTCTGTGATCATTACCTGTACAAATTTGGCAAAATTTTAAATACTTATTCAGCTGTTACTTTTTGACCAATTAGTGAGATGTTACTTTTCCCTAACATTTTTTTGTTTAAGCTGATGACTATTATTTTAGTCAACTAAGATCAACGCAAGAATATACAACTGACACGTACATTGTGTTAGCTGTTTTGGATTGCTTGCACCCTCATTTATGTACACAACGTCACTTTTTATATAAGAAAAAAAACAACAAAAAAAAACCAACAAAAAACTCAAACACTGACTAGGCATCATCTCTAATTACATTTACTTAACACGTCGATAAAAATGCAATTTCACAATTAAATATTTTAGTTCGATAATTTCGAACACGCCCGTTATTCTATGTGAACCACTTTAATACGTCGTTAGTACCTTGCCAACAGCGACAGTTCTTGCTAAAAATGGGATGAATAAGACTGCCATCTTCTATCCTAACGTGTTCAGAGTTTATAATGAAGGCCAAGTTAGTATTCAGCGTACTTAAGCAGTGTACACATAATTTTCACTATAAAAACAAACTTAAAAAAATCAACGCCAGGAATATAGGATATTTAACGTCAGTGTTATTAGCGTACTAGTGCACGGGCTCCAGTATGTTCTACTTGTGAAGGTTCTACGTGCTCTATTATCATAACTTTTCTTGTGTTTTGCAAGATCTGTCAGCTGTTTTATCAACGGAATAAAATTCTGCTTACTACAAAAGGTAAAAAATGGCAGCCTGAAGTTATTCGATAACGATTAAAGAAAAAAGTCAGCTGTTTTTGCAAGAAAGTGCCTTTAAATTAATTTATTACGTAGTTTCAATAATAACTGGGTTATTCAGATTTGTTTTTCTAATCTTTAAAACAGGTGCTTTCATCTTTAACCTTAAACTACTGGAAGATGAGATTGTGTGAAAACTTTTGAGTGCGCGATGATAATTTAGCTGCAGCAATCTAAATAAAAATCAATGTGGAAAGATATCAAGTTTGACACTTCTGACATCAAGGGTCGATTACACCCAAGGAGTAATAATAACTTTATTTGAAGAGGGTAGATAACACAATTAGCTAAGAACTAATCTATCTTGAGGCCCTCATACAAAGGAATTTATTTATTTTAACCGCATCTCTGAAGCCACTGGATATATTGGGTTTGGAAGAAGGAAATAGAGTGGGCATTTCTAATCTCAACTGGAATACTATTCCAGCGCAAAGTTCCAGAGTATTGGAAACTTTTTTAAAATAATTCCTTATTTGGTTTGGTAATTTTATACTGTTTGGTAGATATGGATCGCAGGTGGGAAGTATTGCCAGGTAGCCTATACTGGAATAGTGATTGTAAATATTCAGGAGTACTATTATTTGATATCCTGTACATTAATTTCCCTTTTCTCAAATGGATTTGGTCTTTAATAAGTAATATTTTTAACTTACCAGCTAAATTTTCCTTGCTTTCTTTCTGGATTGATATTAGCCCAAATGCTCTTTTTTGAAGATATGCCAGCTTTGCTATGTTTTTATCATTTGAATTACCCTATACTGTATTACAGTAGTCTAAACTGGGTTGTATGTAACTGTTATAAAATAGTTCTATGTACCTTTCAGGGAGAAAATGTCGTATCCTACTGAGAAGCCATAAACTTGAATTGACTTTCCAAAATGGAGTTTGTGTTCTTTTTGTTTTCAAGCAATGATTGATAAATTTTTTTTATAGCGTTTTCAATCATACTTGTTGTATATTGTGCATGGTTTCCCATAGCCTTGAATTGGTCTCGTGTTTTCATAGCGTCTAGGATTTCAGTAGTAAGCCAATCAGGGTGGATTTCATTCTTTACTCGATGTACTTTCAGTGGTGCATGCTTAGAGACTACATCCATAAATAAGTCAGTCTACAACCTCAGAGTTTCATCTATATCATCCAAAGTTTCGATCACATTCCATGGAACTTTATATACGTCATTGAGGAATTGTTCTTCATTAACATTTTTGAACAATCTGTGATAGTTTTGTGTGTATTTTCTTATTACTCTTGCATTTAACCTTTCTTGTCAAAAAAGTAGGATAGTGGTCACTAAGACCAACATTCGGTACATTAACACAAGCTACATTGTCTGGTAGGTTGGTATTAAATGTGATTAATAAGAGTGCTTGATATTTCAATAAGAGTGCTTGATATTTCTGTTATCCTTGTGGGCTCATTTACCAGCTGAGCTAGGCCTAATGATTCAATAAATTCCATCCAGTTGTTCCTTATTTGAGTGTTGAGAAGGTCCTTATTTATATCGCCGAGTATATATGTTTTTTTCTCCTGTGCAAGAATACTTTCCATTTGTTTCAAAAAGTTATCATTCCAAATTGCTTTGGAGGAAGGTGGCCTATAAATGAAACCAACTAGGAATGATTTTGCATTATTTGAGAAATTTCATCCCAGATACTCAAAAATTTCATGTGACTCCAAGTCAAGTCGCCTTTCTGCATTTACATCTTCCTTAATCCCCCTGCTGTCTCTCTGTCCCTGCGTAATGGTTTATTATAGCCTTGACAGTGAAATAGATTATCAATGTGGTTAGCATTTAATTTGGTTTCAGTGAGTCCTAAAAGATGTATATTATTTTCTTTGGAAGACAACATTAACTTAATTTGGTCTGTTTTTCCCACTATACTGAGGCCAGCTGGTACCTGCACACCCAATAAACGCGAGTGATACAGCATTTATCACTATGGACTATACGCATGTGTAGGGAAGAAAGGGCACATTACAGAAAGTTCAAAAATGAGGACTCAAAATGCTTATAAAGGCGGAAATTAAATAATCTTTCAAACTGCTCATTTAATTTTTACTTAATTTCATCTTCAAAAACATTTTAACAAAGAATATGTGATATCATTTTAAAAAGAAAAATGTAAACATCTTACCTTTGTAAGATGAAGGAATCGAAATGCTTGGAAGAATACTGTATCTCTCATTTGACTGTACTTGACTTTGCACCCTGCTGAACTGACATGTGCAAACAACCACGACAACAGACGTTTTGAGAAAGGTCCTTTAAGCTCCGCCCATTCTAATTTACATAAGGAAATCTTTTGCAACTAGTTTTTAAAAAAATGAAATTCAGCAGACTTATTACTCTTAAGAAAGAGAGTTAACTTTCAAATTTGAGAAAAACGAATGCTACAGGCTTTAGATACAACTCAGTTAATATTTTATATGCAGTGTAGTCCCGTTTGCGGGAACAATACCAGCACGTTGTATTATCTATGTGATAACTCTCACCAGGACTGAGCTGATAGCACCCCGATTGGCGGTAGGTAATGAGATAAAGAGATGTCAAGCTGTGGGAATGATTTACTCCACCCAGTTTCAGCCATTCAACAGTCGGACTAGTACTAATTAACGTTTCATGTTGTTTGTCCTCCAGCCTTGCGCTGTGTCCAGTTTCCGTTACCTGGACGTCGGTGTTTAAAACAGGTTACTTGACTGTTGTAACCTTCTTGCATGTATCTACACTGTATTGTTCATAATCAACGGTACCCTTCTCTCTCTCTCTCTCTCTCTCTCTCTCTCCATGCATGCCCCACAAGGTCTTAACTATACTTCAATTCAGTAAGCAGCAAAGCAAGTAAATTAATTTCATGTTTCAAGTAAGAATACTAACGCGCTTGCTAAGTGTTGTATTGATAGGAACCAATATACTGAGTATTGTACCAGAAGTGGCGTGATTCTTCGAGTAAACGTTTAATTTTGACTCTCTTGAAAGAATCGATAAAATTGATTGGGCTCAACGTGTTTCTAGAAAGAATCTCAGAACATTAGAAAACATACAAAATCAGAAACACTTATTAATAAATATAATTTTACAAAAAGTAAACCTTCTGCATGCTTAACTTCAAAAAATCATTTGATACTGTCTGGGGAGTGGGCTTCTGTGTAAACCTATCTATTATACTAAAGATGGCAAGTTTGCTTTAATTGCTGATAAAAATGGCACTGAAACTGATCATCTTGAAAGTACCGATAGAATTGAAACGGCCCTGGACTTCAATGCAAACCTTTCTATGATAGCATAGTAGGTGGCATCGCTTTGGAAGGGATCACAGAACTTCAGATAAAATTTATAATATTGAAAACACTTACCAGTAAATAAAAGTCTACAAAGTACAGATTTTACATGATTTAATGATTTCGGTCAGGTATTTGACATTGTTTGGAGAACTGAGGTTCTGTGTAAACATATCCACTATGGAATATATGGTAGGGTTCTTAGGATCATTGCTAATATGCACAGTAATTAAACTAAAGTATCTTGAAAGCGATGTTCGAATATCGCACTCAGTTCACAAGTCAGACTGGTGCACTCGCTAGTGATCTCCATATTTCTCTACGCCTGTGAATCATGGACCATAACAGCTGACTTGTAGAATAGGATACAGGCCACAGAGATGAGATGCTTCCGAAAGATCCTCGGCGTCTCAGACAAAGACCGTGTCACTAATGAAGAAATACGGTAGAGGATCAGACAAGCCATTGGGCCTCAGGAAGACCTCCTGACCGCAGTGAAAAAAACGTAAACTGCAGTGGTATGGGCATGTCTCACGATCATCAGGACTTGCCAAGACAATCCTGCAAGGCACTGTTCAAGGAAGAAGAAAGAGAGGCAGGCAGAGAAAGAGGTGGGAAGACAACATTCGAGAGTGGACAGGCTTGACATTGAGCGACTCACTGAGAAAGACGTAAAATCGAGAGGAATGGAGAAAGCTGGTTGTTCGGTCTTGTGCGGTGCCCCAACAGTCTACCAGACTACGGGACTGATGATGATGATGATGATGATGATGATGATGATGATGTTGAAAGCTCCGATAGAACTGGCCAGGCTCACCATGGTTTTAGAAATAAAAATTAAAAGTATTTATACTGAACACACGTATCAGTAAAGACTACAAAAAGTAAGACTGCTTTGGTGGCCTGTGTGGTTTGAGTGTTCGCTTCGGATGCGGTAGGTCGCGGGTTCGCATTAAGAGGTTAGTGTTTTAACTGGTCGGCCTGGTGTCAGGGTAATGTGACTGGGTGGGACATCATGCTACATGTCTGCGGCATAATGCCCCAGTGCTAGACATAACTATAAACTGCCACACTGCAGACATCGTAGCAATATGGCTGAAAACTTGTTAAAGCTACGTTAAAAATTCAACAAGCACGCGCACACATACAGACACACACACACACACCTTTCTGCATGTTTACATGCTTTAATGACTTCAGTAAACTATTCGATGCTGTCTGGAAAGTTGATTTAAAAATACTTCTTCAATATGGCACAGAAGGCAAGGTTTTTAAGGTAATTGCTATAATGCAAAAACATGTAACCTATACTGTCAAGTAAAACTCAATTCGAACAGTATTGTCTATAATACTGGTGTTGATCATGGTTGTGCATGCAGTCCATTTCTGTTTAATATCTATCGAAATGGCTTACATGACTGCATTGATAAGGTAGAAACCTCATTGCCTGTCTTAAAATCCATGTAAAACACCTTTAATATGCAGATGACCTTATCCTCTATTTCAGTTCTAAAGTGTGTCTACCGAGGAATATCAACAATATGCATTGATATTTCACAGAATCGAAACTAAAATAAAAGGCCCCGTTACTACTCTAAGTTTTCAAATTTGCAACAGTAAGGAAGTGAAACCAAATATTTTAGTAAAATTCAACAAAGTTATGAAGTGAAAATTTAAAAGACACGTACAGTATTATGAATTAAATCCCAAATAATCCAAAATGTCTTATCACAAGTCCAAACGGATAAAATGTTCCTGATGTAACAATAGTCTTGAATGTCTTTATGTACCACAATGATACAATCCATAGGAGGTGGGGGATATATCATAAGATATATTATATGATCCAACTTTACCAAAATAATAATAATAATAATAATAATAATAATAATAATCTTTATTTAACTTGGATAAGACGTTTGGTCATGAAAGACGTATCAGACTGAATTCTGAGAGATGATTACTGCACCATAACTAAGGATATCTTGTCGCGGTCAGCATGACACATACCAGTTAACATGGGCGTATGGGGTAGGCCCGCAGTAAATCGCTAGCCAGCTATAGGGTGTGATGCTCTTGCAGGAGGCATGATTGATCCTTAATTAGAATCCGTGAGGAAAACCGTCAGACAGATGGAGACGCGAGGTCATTTGGGGTGGGGTGGGGGTGGGGGGTAAGTAGCGGAGAAACGACAACGTGGGGACAATTCAGAGACAATTTGTGCCATTTGAAATAAGTGTTATAAAATGAGTTATTCCAGAAATAGTTATTAATAAAGGAGGAATAGGGAGAATTATTCTAACTCCGATGGGCGTGTTAAAAGTTTGGCGGTTAGACAAAGTCAATCCTGATTGGCTAAGCTAAATGAGGGGTGGGTTTTTCCCAGACTAGTTTCAATGTTTAAAGTAATTTCCCTCTCGAAGTTAGTCACCATTTCTGTGATAAACCAAGAAGTGGACTCCGGGAAAATTAGTAAGTATCTTTTCTCGTTAAAATTGTCTAAGGGACGTGTGTTTGGAAGTTGAGGGACACGAAACTTAAAGGAACAAAGAGATTCATCTGCACAGGAAAAGTGAATCTCCTCAAGCAGAAGGTTTGCCTCAATCGCATACAAATTATTGATCGATATAATTGTGTAATTATTCGTTTGAATTGGTTTGCTTTAAATTCATGCATTAATTTTCCTCGAATTCGGAAGTTAAATGTTTGCATTTATTTGTCTTGAATGTTATATGAGCCATGTATTCCAAAAATGTCATACAATATTTCCTTGATATGAATTTGTTCAAATTTACTCGTTTGTATGTAATAGGAATCATGTATTCTAGGAATGTATGCATTACTTCCGATCTGAATTGTGAGAATGGGTGAATTCATCTGTCTTAAATTATATGAATCATTCAGGCTAGGAAAACTTATGCCAATGAATTGCTTGTTAACAAGCAATGTAGTTAAGAGAAGAGGTGAATTCCATTATTTCATTTGTCTAATTAAGCTGTGAATTTTTCTTCAGCCAAGAATTGTACACCTGCCAGCTGACTTAGTCCAGTTAGTGATTATTTGCCCACAGGGTCGTAGTACTAGTTATTAAGAGGTCTAGGGCATGTCATAGTCCCGTTAGGAAAGCGACTAGCCGCTATGGAAATAAATTAATTTTATGGTAATAGGGTCATGTATATCAGCTCTCAGGATGCGAACTGACCCATGTTAGCCTTAGTTTCTGTTGAATTACGATAAGACGATATCTGACGTAATAAGAGTGGGAATATTGTTCGATTCTAGGAGTAAGAAAGACTGACAAATATTTAGGTTATGTATTATTTGTTTAAAGGGGAAATAGCTCCATATGTGTAGCACGCGGTGGGAAAGGAGAACAGACAACCAAGTTACGGTTGATGATGTAATAGACACATGAGAGACAGAGAAAATAGGAAATTAATACGGCGACTCTGACCTGTAACCAACATAATTTATGTTATTATTTCTCGATCCAGGCAACAACATCCTAGATAACGATAACCGAACCAAACCACCGCCACGTAACATGTGGACCCTGACAAAAGAACTGCCATGTGGTGGTCAATTATTGTAACAAGTTATATTATTATTTTTTTTAAGTCACATACCCACACTCAGGTATTCTCGCACACGTATTCACACAGATTTAAATTAACATGCGTAACTGTAGTGATCAACATATATGAACAATATAATATACACAGGTATACACATTTCTGCATGTCAGAAGTCGTATAGACATACATGGAATAAAACATGCACATATTAAATTTTGGATATAACGATAAAATTATCTTATTGGAGGCCTTAAAGTACAAATCCATATATTAACATAGGTAGCGTCTCTTCACTGTTCTAGCATGTGGAGGCGATGTGGACTGAGACGACAGAGAAGCACGCAATATCTCCATAAAGGGGAGTTATATAAACTACCCACACTATCCCAGTGACTATACTTTGCCCATTCTCATATCAGGTTTTGGTCATTTCGTCCCTTGTAATAACAATTTTCACAAATTTCTACATTTACATCATATAATTAGTCATGCTGTATGTACAGTATTTTTCTATTGTTTCTGGCCTTATGTGTTGTGTCGTATATGAATCTTTGTAAAACTTTGTGTGTAGCATTGAGAATATTTTTAATGTTTTCATAGATATTTTGATTCATTTTTAGTTTGAGTTAAGTTTATATAATTTCTTTTTCTATCTTCTTTTATTCTTTATATGTTCCTTCTAATACTGTATACAGACAGACAGACAGACAGGTAGGCAGAGATATTTAGTAAATTACACCGTAGCATGAAAAGGCAAACAAATAAAAATTGTTCGCATTTATTGCGCCTGCATTCTGTTTGCAAACAAGGACACAAAAATGAAATTGTGAAAAAACAAAAATGAATCAACGTGAGAAAAAAATCGATCGATCGATCGATCGATCGATCGAGAGAGAGAGAGAGAATTTTCTAAATCGATTAGGTGAATAAAATAAAAGGACGAACATTGAAAATTAATTATATTTATCATGGCATCTTGTAAATGAAAAAAGAGATGTAAGATCGTATTGTGAATAGCCTAACACGAATCAACAACAAAACAAATAGTTTCTTAGTCGTTGCCCCAATAATAAAATGAGGAAATATACCATACTATTGTCGTATTGTCCCTGTATTCAGTTTGACATATAGTACAGGTGTAAATTTCGCAAACGTATTCCAACACAATACGAACAATGAACATTTTCCAAAAAAGCAGTATAATATTTCCAGATAAATATACGTTGGACTGTGAGAAAGATTTTCACTTGCAAGCAATTTTTCCTTCATCAGTTGAAATAACGAGTTTTCTCTCAACAGAAGATAGTAATCAAGCAGCAATAAAATTAGCATGTCAGATTGTCTAAAACTGTACCTTGAATACGGCATGAAATATATATGACCAAAGTGAAATAAAAAAGGTTATCATATAAATATCTGAAAGAATCTGCGGTCTTGCAACAAATCAGCTAAACAACATTCTCTCATTTGATGCGAATTATATCATAAGATGGGGAACTCAAAGGGTATTTGCAGAGAAAACTCGGTCTCTAAAGCGCACTCGGTTTTCAACCAATAGCCTTATAGTCGCTCGATCCTACAATATACATGTATATGGTATCCCACTGGCGCATATCGTCTAAAATAAACAAAGATTAAATTCACATCAGGCTTCTCCCTGGCGAGACACCATGCACAATGACATGCGATTCATATATAACAATGGAACAATAGGTACTGCCAGCCCCTGTGGGATGATCAAATCGCGTAATTTACATGGGGGTTGATTAATACATTTCAAATGCAGGAGTAAAGGCATTTCTTCTATGACAAGATATTGGCGTAATGTTCGCTTCCCTCCACCATGGTTTTAAGCGATTTATACCATCATAAGAAAATCAATTTAAACATTCGCTCGACTTAAAGACAGACAGATACAAAAATAACAGAAACGAATATTATGCATAAGTTACATTAAAAGGTATATCGATTGTGATAGCTTCTTTCATTTTATTAAAAATATCTGATTTCTCTGTATATGACGGAATACTGGTTGTTCTCGTGAATTATGGTGGAGATTGAATTCTTTCGAATTTCTGCGTATAATGTGTACTTAATGGACCATATTATATTTTCCTATTCTTTCAAAAATGGTGACATACTTTATTCCTACACTGAAGATGTCTTGTATTTTTTACAAACTTACGATGCCTAGTATGAGAATAGGCACATACGATATTAAAATGAAACTTTTTGAAGACAAATAACAGGAACTGTCTCAGATATCTCTCTCCTGAATTATGAAATCTAGAATTTATATATCCTGCCATATATTTTAACATTATGTGGATTTTAATAGAATTTGGTCTCAAACATATCGTGAAGAAGTATCGGTAATTTATGGAAGAATCATAAAAGTATAGGGATACCGACATGGTAACTTAACAATGAATGTCACACATTTTGAGTGCTTGTATAAATCAGCCGATATTAACATCACCATGAATTGAAATAATAATGGAAAAAAAGGACATCTGTCATCAGAAAACTCACAAGCACATATGCTTCGTACACCCATCATGATGAATCAATATGTCTTTTAATCCTTTTTCTATGATTATATAAAAAAAAAACTAAGAAAATTGGTATGTGGTTTTCCACCGAAATCTAGGAACATTGTAAAGACCCTAGAAAAATTGCAGGGAATACAGACGTACAAAATATACGACTTTTACATGGATTTTACATTTATTTATATGACCCCTCCGGTGGCCTAAGTGGTTTGAGCGTCCGCCTTGGATGAGTCGCGAGTTAGAACCCCGACCAAGTCATACCAAAGATTAGGCCGTAGTTTGGCAGCATAATCAGATCTAAGTGTTCTATGCCTGCTAAACTACGTCCATCTCAGGTACGAGAGAGATAAGCCTGCTAAAATGGCTGAACCACGCATATCTTGTATATGAGAGAGCTCGGCCTCCGAACACTGCCAAATTATATCCATCTAGAGTTCTGAGAGAGAGAGAGAGAGAGAGAGAGAGAGAGAGAGAGAGAGAGAGAGAGAGAGAGAGAAACTAAGGCCTAATCAGATCTGAGAGTTCTATGCCTGCTAACAGTGCCAGACCACATCCATCTCAGTTACCAGAGAGTTCCAAACCACGCCCATCTTAGATACGAGAGAGCTAGGCCTCCTAACGTGTCACACTACGCCCATTTTGGACATGAGGGAGACGTAGAAACGAATTGAGATTCAACAATTCTTTCACGCTGAGACTAACAAAACTTTCTGTACCTCAAGAGAGATATACATACATATATATCAGGCCTCCCACATATCCGTATATTTTACTATATTTTATAGAAATCTATGTGTGTGATGTGTGTGTGATTTGGATTGTTAACGTAGCTTTAACAATTTTCCAGTATTATCGCTACTAAGTCTGCTGGGGAGCAGTTTGTAGTGATGTCTAGCACTGGGGCATCATGCTTATATTACTGCTCAATAACTCTGATCAATCAAAACGATTCTGAACTTCAAACCTGAGAGAGAGAGAGAGAGAGAGAGAGAGAGAGAGAGAGAGAGAGAGCAGAAACTAAAAGAGCTTTTATTTTCTTGACGGTGCACGCCTTTCACGTACCTAATACTACTCATTCACCAAATTTCAACATATGCAAGCAAATTACAATTAAATATTTCTCAATTTTGCATGTTGGTGACAAATTTTATTTTGGCAACTATTTAACTAGGTACTCCCCCGCCCCTAGAAAAACAAAACAAAACAAAAACAAAAACAAAAACCTTGAATGGCTTGTATCGCTATTGCAATTCTGAAGCTTAATCAAAGATTGCTAACACAAGGAGTGCTAATGTGTTCGTGGTGGAAGAAATACATAACCACTATAATAGATTCACTATGCGTGTTGTTCGACGTTATTTACACTGTAATATATTTACTACACGTGTTGTTCTGCCTTATGATACAGTCACGTATATAGAAAATGAAGCGTCTGATATATCACACAACCTTCAGTTTTCAATTTTCAGATCTAAAAGCTTTCGATAGAAAGGAAGTTGAATATAATATAGAAATCAAACACTTGACAAATGTTAACTAACAAATAGCTTGTTATTTGAATCCCCATTAAAACGTTCTCGCCACTTCATGATAAGTTTTCCTTTTCCTCCATTCAATCAAACCGTTACAAAGTAAAACGTGCAGAACAATGGTTCATTCTACGACACAACCTTACAAAACAGTTATATGAATTATGAGTTGAACTTGAGCTATTATCCTCTTAACATTCCAACCATTCTTTCCTTCAGAAAATTTGTTTCGGCTGACAAAAAAAAAAATCATAATTTTTGTGCTTAATGTGCATAATGCCGATAATCAAACTCAGAAAAGGTCATTGCTATTTGTTCTCGATTCCCTTTTGGCATTATAAATGTGTGGCGTGTTGGTATCAATTATCTATACCATATTTATACGTTCCAGCGTCTCTGATGGTAGAGAACTAGTAAACATAAAAATGACTGGAAATCAACATTTTTCTAGTAGTAATGTCGGCGCAAAGTATTGGAACTTAGGTCAAATGAAATTAATTCACAATACCAGAAACAAATACAAAACGTAAATTAAAATATACGACTATCTGAGTTGAAATAAGTCCTTCTTTTTTCACAGTAAAACAGCAGTAGTAGTAATGGTAGTAGTAGTAGTAGTAATAGCAAACAGCAGCAGCAGTGATATTAGTAGTAGCAGCAGTTGTGCTGGCATTCGTAGTGGCTTTGACACAAGCCTTCTGAATAGTATCACGTGACAGCATCATTTCAACAATTCTTGACTGTTCTAGCTATTGAACTGTATTCTTTTCGTTGGCAGTACGTCACCCTTCCGGTGCTCGTAAGACAGCAGAGAACCATCACACACACACACACACACACACACACACACACACACACACACATATATATATATATATATATATATATATATATATATATATATATATATATATATCTAAGCTGAACCAGTCAGTATTCCCTGCTGGGATCATTTGTCCATTTTCCGATCAATCAAAACATAACTTGTAATTATATTTCGCACTTACATTACATGTATCCCTCCATCACATTGATTGCACAACCACAATAAAATGCATCTAAAATAAAGAATGACTTTCTCAGTTATTCCATGTTAAAAATCAGTTCCTGTGATAAAAACGTGTGAAAAGAAAGGCACAGCCGAAGAAAACATCTGAATTTATAGCTGAACTACTTAGCTGGGTACTGACCCGGAAGCATTGTCATTGACTGACCCGAGCTTAGTGAAAGTACTGAATCTCTCTTTATTGTTCCATGATGCGCCGCGCCCATTAATCTGCTTCCTTCTTTTGTGTGTTCTCTGCTATGTACTCCATTACATGAATAACTAATTGGAAGACATATTTTATTTGTTGTCGACCTATAATATTGGCATGCCGTTAGGCCTGTCACCACCTAAGCTCTGTTCTTAGGAAATAGAAAACATTTTAAGTGGTTTAATGTAATAACTTTTCCTACATAAGCTTTATCTATTTTGGAAGAAAAAAGAGGAGGAGAAAATGCGGATGAGGATATTTTATATGATATTTCAGCGTAAAATGTATCAAAATCATTGTAAATGGGGAACAATACTTTTGCTTAAAAAAGTATGGCAATGTCATAATTATTACAAATCATGGCATGCACTATTTTCATTCCTATCAAAGAATTAGAATAATGGTAAAAAATTCATAAGGTTGCTAACATCGAAAAAACACCCTTTGCCAATTCCCTTGAAATGAGATCTCTTCCAGTGACTTTGGTAAAGAGTGGATTCATCCTCTTAAATGAGACCCCAATCATAATACAGACCACCTCTTTCCAGTCCGATCAGTGATGCTAAATAATTTCAAAAAAGAATCAGAGTTGATTGTGTGAAAATAAATATCTTATTGTTTAGCAGATACGAAAAAATGTGAGTTTCCATTTGCGACTACAATATCACAGATTATGCCTAATATATACTTTCCTACCGAGTAACTCCTTTATTCGCCCAGGTAACTTAGCTCCTCGTCTTTTTTAACTCCTCTCTCATCGACGATAACGTCCATAATCCATCCGATTGAGACATTTTGTAAAGCAATATGAAGATGCTATCTTTTTATTGCTTGCTTGTTAAGATGGAAGTATATACCGGAAATAATCTTGGACCGCTTTGTTCCATGCTGCCTCCTATCGGTTTAAAGGAAGATATCTGGCTACGGTCCCTCATTGTTCCACTAAGGCAATCAACCTTCCTTTCAGCCTCTTTATCTCTTTATCTGTGACTATATTGCCCAGAACTGTCATCCTCCTTATTTCTTTTAGCCATGAATTGCTTGGAATGAGTGGTCGCTCAGTGTTACATAAAACGGATTAGCTTGTGAGAACTAATAGGCGTTCATTTATCACGTTTTTGACATAAATTCTGATAGCAAGGTCCATAATTGTTATGTAACTCTGATCAATCACTTTTTCAGGACAACATCTGGTAGGTTTGGATTTTGTTCGCATGTAAACAGATAACAATGCGCTGTCTCCTTCCATAATTCACGACATTACATTAAATTCAAAATTAGCGTTGTATATTTATCCTTCTTCTTTATTAAAATAGCCTTGAGATATTGAGATCTTATCCGTCTGTCCATCTGTTCATATGTAATTCCATCACGTCAACTCAGCCAACAGTTTTCACAAAACCTCGTCATGGTCAAAAGTCAAGTAGGGTAACGTAAATATTAGAACAAAAGGGCATATTAAATTTAATCTTTCCACATCAAAATTTTTTTGTTTAAACGTGCTTACACGGTATTTGTAATACGAATTAGGTCTGAATCGAAAACGTCCAAACGTCCAAATCAGGTGTTCTGACCAACTGAATATATTTAGATATTTAATCTGATCTGGCTCCGTTCAACAGATATTAGGCTATTTGCTTACAGAAAAGTGTGTCAGATAGAAAGTAGAATGGACGGACAACACAGATCAATCAGTAAGTTTCCTCCGTGTGGTACCGGGAGAATAGGCATAATTATTCGCCTATGATATAAAATGGTGCGAAACAAATCTTACTTTAGCTCTGACACATTTAATGACACAAAGGTGCCATTGGTGTACCAATAGAACAACTTAGCCTAAAATATTCCATTTTTTGGACCATCTTACCTAATATAAAAAACCCTACTTTTCAGCGGTTTATTTCCTAATTAGTAAATTTTTTCTTCCGGAGTACTGCATCATTATTTTCTTATTTCAATATTCCAGTGCTGGAATTTCTGCTAGTTCTGTAAATATTCTAGTACTGGAATTCTGCAAGCTCCGTAAATATTCCACTTTGTCGACTATAGCAAATATTCCTTAGCTGGAATTTCGGGGACAACCATTAATATTGTTAATTATATTATTGCATTAATCTTTATATTTCGAACATTCCATTTATCTGGAATAGTCATGATGACTTGCCGTTTTAAGCTTACGTTAATGAAATGTTGAAAGTTTTATCCCTGCATGCAAGTTTAGCTACACTGGCAAATTAGCCTGTGTTAAAAAAAAAAAAAAAAAAAAAACAAAAACAAAAAATCTTTGGCGCACACAAGTCAAGATTATAACAGACTCCTGGAACTGAACGTTTCTTTCAGGTTTTAGAGTAAGTGTGGTTTTAGTTCGCTGAGTGGATATTTATCAAACAATTTGTGACTTGAAATATAATTCGATTACAAGCAGAGTTTGGGTGCTGAGATCTGGGACCTGGCTCCCTCCCTCCCCCCCCTCTCTCTGTGTCTCTCTCTGTATAGGCATATATATATATATATATATATATATATATATAGAGAGAGAGAGAGAGAGAGAGAGAGAGAGAGAGAGAGAGAGAGAGAGAACTGTGTGGCTACTATCAGTATAATTATGTATTTATTAAATGTGGGTTATTTTAATGTAATATATGTGGGTAATAATGAAGGGCACACATTTTGGAACGCACAACCCTTGTTGATGACAGAACTTATTTTGGGACGCACACCACTCGTTGATGAAGGGAACACTTTTCGGGACGCACACCATCATTGATAACATGTTGAATATTAGGAAAAGTATTTATCAAAATACTCAGGAACATTATCGGCGATGCAAGAATCTTCGCCATTCAATAAAAATAGAGACTGAAATCTGCATCACTAAATTTCGGAAAATCAAAACAAATTACGATGATTAAGGTACGGCTCTGGACACGATTAACAATTTGAAGATGTCCTGGTAATCCTTGTTAAAAAAAAGAAAGATATGAGTATATCCTAGACGAGGTTTAAAGAACCTAACATTTTCTTTATTTTGATATGGATTGAATTAAGTTTGATAGTACTCATGTATGCCTTTCTTATTATCTGCACTTCTTAGGTTAGTTACTTTGTGAATTCGGCAACATTTTGAAAAAGAACAAGGCCAAATGCAAAATATGCAATGTTGAATACGTTTGCAAGGGAACAACTTCAAATATGCCAAATCACCCGAAATTACATTCGTTCTGTTCGGAGTTGTGGTAGTCAATCTCGCATACCATTACCACCGTTTATCACCCGATTTTCATACAGTATATGTCCACATTTGGTATTGTCTTCATGTTTTAAAGTCATTACATTGCTATGGAATTATCAATATGCTTAAAATTTGACAATGTCAGTATCTTTATTTTCTTCAAAGTCAGTAATGTAAAAGTGAGCTCCGTGTCACTAGGATGTACATTGGCCAGTTGACACGACTTTGGAACAAAATCAGTTAGAGACGAACCATTTCTTTCTCGGGAGTGGGTACCTGGCATTTTCTTCCCAACCGGAATTATTTTTTTACCTCGCCCCCAACCCCACACGAAACTTAAATGGTCGGTCGCTTAAGCTGAAGGGATTGAGGAGTCCGCTGTTAAGTAATGCTTGCTCCTCTGTTTCCTATGCATCAGAATAATGTTATGTATATTTAATTTGCATTGTAAGTTTTGTGTTCATTATGTGTTATGGCCTATGTAAAATTGTATTTTGTAGCTGACCTTATCCAAAATCAAGTTTGTTGTCTACCTGACCAGAATCAATGATTTTTAATTCCGTAAAAAAACCCTAATACATAGCTAATATTTTCTCTATGAGTCTGAGTTTAATATTAGGATCGTTATCAATAGAAGTAAACATATTTATCTTGTCTGAGTCACGGGCATTGTGTGTACCATCTTCTTTATTATAATTTTAGTAACAGGCATTGTCTAATTATAGATTAGATTGATCTGGAAATGAACTTTTGTCCTACATCGTGGCTTTTCTTTTGTGTCAGTTTTTTTTAGACATAATCTTGTTTATCTAGAAATTATTCATTCGTGCTATAAGATCTTGAGGCAGATCATTTGTTATGTTCAGTGTTTGATTTGGGCTGAAATTATTTAATTCCAATTATTCTTGTCTGGAAATACAAAGTGCTCTATAATATTCTTGGAAAGTGACATTAACTGGGAGTTTTAGTGAATTCAAACAAGGAAACCATGGATTATTATATTACTGTGATTCAATAAAAGACTGTTGGCACATCATTACATTTCAGGTCTTTGGAACATTAGTGCATTGGGGCCCCGAGTGGCCGAGTGGTCTAAAGCGCTCACCGTTACGGATCACTGCCATCTCATCTATGTCTGCGTGGATTTGAGTCTCGGATTCGGCCGATGTGGATGTGGGAGAAAGCTTGCTAGCAGCTTTTTTGTGGGTCGGTGGTTCTTTTCGGTGTTTTCCCGGGTTCTTCCTCCGCCATTTATACTGACCGCCATGTATAGCCTATCTTGTGCTGAAAAATGGCGTTAAACCCTACAACAACAACAACAACAACAACAACATTAGTGCATTAGTGACTACAGGCCACTACAGGCACATCAACGCCTTCAGCTTTAAAAATTATTTTGAATACACAACAGTTTATTCAGAACTTTATTCATTAGGACTTAGTTATTAATTCAATGATTATTTTGAACTGAATTCGCAATGCCGTGAGTTATTTTTTACGTCTTCTCTTTGTATTCTAGGGAAATCAATTATTTGTTGAATTTTACAAAGCTTCTTACATCTCACTCTTTTCTATCACTTAATTTAAGACCATAGAGTCGTAATAATAAACCCAACATTGTGCGGTCATTCGACTATGAACGACTTAAATACTCCCAATAAATAGGTTTACTATTAAAATTCAACAAATAATTTATTTCTCTAGAATACAAAGTAAAAAATGTAAAATTAACGTACGGTATTGCGAATTATATATAAAGCGTATCTTATAATTTGTGCAGAGATTATATTATATTCTTTCTCATGCCTTTTTGAAAATGACAACTGTTGAAAATCTCTTTTTCTTCAGGAAACCCAGTGTTCTACATTCAAACTTGGTTCAGGCAAGGAATTAGTTTCCTTGTAACTGGTCGCGGTAAAGATTATAGGACACACGGTAATAAATGTATGGGAAAATGGGAACCAGTCTGGAAATGTTGGTGAACATAAAATAGAGTATATATGGGTTTGGCTGGTCAAGATTGGTTAATAATGTAAGTTATTTTGTAGGAAAAATAATCTTTTGCGATCTTATCCTAGTTGTAACTGAAAAAATGACGTCATTGTTTAATTGATGGAATTTCAGTCATTTAACAGTCTTGAGTTTGGAACACTCATTACTGAAATTAGTACCTGACTCTTTGGTGCGGAACTGAAAGCACATGTTCCAAACACATGTAAGTCCAGAGCACTCAGAAATTTAAAGTTATTGAATTTTTAATATCATGGTGTTTGCATAGGTTTACTATGGGAACTGAATTAGTACCGTGAATCCTATAATATACAGTTCGGAGAAGTCCCAAGTGCATTTCACACCAAATGCAATGTACACGTAAGTACAAGATGAAACCAATAGCCATGCAAGTATTTCAGTTAAAACAGTTGTTTATTAAGAAGATGCCAATCGTATGTGTTAGCAGAAAGTCCCAATTGATTTGACAGCGATATCATCGTTTGATCCTTCCAATACCCAATACCCAGTTGATATCATCGTTTGATCCTTCCAATCGCCAATTATAAATTCGACCAACACTAGAGTTTAATTGACCGCTCAAATGAAATCGCCAAATAGCAATTGCATCGGGACATTTGATTTTGATCCAAAAGTCTTTGATTTCTCCGTTAGTAGTCCATTCTTGTCTATCAGAGAAAGCGTGATGAGGATAATTTTCAGGATGTTATGATGATGTGCTTACCTCAAACCCTACTCAGTTATCAGTTGCTTTAAAAAGTGTTGGAATATACCCAACATTGTTTTTGGTTCGTTTTATACTACCACTAAACACACTGTCAACGTACACTTTATTTGTCAGATTATTAGGGTTAACTAGAACATATAACGTTGTCATTTTGTTATTTCTTATATTTATGTTACCTGACATTGATCCACCGGATTGTTTTAAATACGAGGCCAGTGCTCCTTTTAACTGAGCAAAACTAATAACATCAGTATCATCAGCTGGTGGTGAGGTTGTCGGTAATCCAGTTATTTTTTAGTTATTGCTCATTACAAAGTTACCTGTCATTGTGTCGCCAGCTTTATCAAGCTTGTTATCATCAACGGATTTTAGTTGCGCATAACTCACCGCTTGTGTGCTATCAACATTTGCTGGTGGATACTCGGTTTCCAACCCAATGATTTTTTACTTGACATGTTAATAATACCTGTAACCGTTCCACCGGTTTTATCAAGCTTGTTATTATCCACATATTTCAACTCTAAATAATGTACCGCGTGTGTTTGATTTAAGTTTGCTGGCGGATACACGGTTTCCAAATTTATGATTTTTTTTTCCCCGGACATATCCAAGTTACCGCTTAAAATTCCTCCTGTCAGTGATAGTTTGTTATTGTCAATCGTTTTTAGTTGTGCATAACTAACAGCTTGTGTATCAACAACATTTATTGGCGGATAATTTGTTTCTAAACCTAGACCTCGTTGATTTGACATAAACAGGTTTCCCGTCATTGTGTCGCCAGTTTTTTCTTTAAGTAGCCTGATAAACCAATGTTACCGTTTGTTATTGTTGTACCTACAGCCGACGAATCTCCTAATGTTGTCCCAAATCTTGTATAATAGCTCATTGTTTGTTTATTGTCTGACAATTTTATATAAACTTAGTTTATGGTAATGTCAAAGCCATCGTCGATATTAAATTTTGACACAGAACAACTGGTGCAACATAAACACAACAATGATCTGCCAGATTGTCATTATCTAGTTGTTGGGAGAATTGGATCGGGGAAAACAAATTTGCTGATGAATTTACTGCTGGGCGATAATTTAAATTATGACAGAGTTTATATTTACACAATTAATCCACAGCAGGATAAATACGAATTATTGAGCGAATACAATAACAAACTTCGTGATGATATTGATGCTGGTGAAGATTTTTTTATTATTAGACCACCAGAGGAACTTATTCCAGTTAATCAACTTGACTCGGATGAGCATAAGATAGTTGTTTTTGATGATATTCCACTTAACAATGAGGAAATGAATAAAATAAGATCTTACTTTTCACTGTCACGTAATAAAAAATGTAACTCTGTCTATCTCGTTCAGGGATTTTACAACGTCGATAAATTTATTAGACGAAATACCGGTTGCTTTATATTATTTCCCGGACTCGACAACATTGACGTTAGAAATATTGCAAACGAACAATGTGGTGATGTAACAAAAGACAAATTTATTGAACTGTATCATAAAGCAACAAAAGATAAATATTATTTCTTTTTATTCGATAAATTTACACGTGATCCAAAAATAAAATGTTCCGCTGCTGTATTGAAAAGTATCTAGAGTAAAGTTTTATCAAACTGTTATTGAATAATAATATGGATAAACGAGGAAAGTACAGAAAATATATAAAAGATCTAAAAAGAAAATTGTTCAATCTCATGCAGAATTTAGGGAAAAAAATTAAAGAAACACGACGTGGACAAGTAGTTTCCGCGGAGGAATCAGCTAGAATTTTAAAACCAGTTACTGAGGCTTTACTTGGAAAACAATCTGAAACTTTACCGCCATCAGAAGAAGAATATAAAAAAATAAAGGAAAAAGGTTTACTTGGATTAATTAAAGGACAACAAGAAACCGCTATTGCAAGATCTGATGAAGAAAAAAGAAGAAGGTTGGCTAAGGCACTTACAGATTACATTGTTGATCCTGACAGAAGACGAATTGAGATAGATCGGTTGATTCGTAATCCGTTAGAGCCTGAACGAAGATTATCGCAGACAGTGGCAGTTAGGCCAACGGGAAGAAGGTTGGATGAGATGATGGAGATGATGGAGGATATAAAAAAAACAACAACAAGAAACGGAAAGTAAAACTGATAAAGCTTTAAGGGAGATGTATGAGAGAGAAGAAGCTAAGAGAGAAGCTTTGAGAAAAGAACATGGATTAGATGTTCAAGACAGAGAAAGATTCGATAACAAAGTAAAAAATATAAACAACAAAATAAGAGATGACGAGTATAAGTCATTCAACAAAGAATACAGTTTTAAAGATTTAAGAATACGCGAGATTTCTAAAAAAGAATACAACGCTCATGAAAAAAATTGAAAAGTTAACGGAGATAGCGGAAGAAAGTAAGAAGTATATCAGCAAAGTAGTGCCAGAAAATGAAAATTACCACGAAAGTATTAGAAAATTTCGACACAGTATTATCGCCGATCTTTACATTAAAGCCATTAATCAAATAAAGCAAAGCAGATACGATAATCACCTTAACACTTTGAGCACCAAAGCATGAGAAATAGATGAAAACCGAATACTGGCCATACCACTTGTGGCGCACATAGATGACCCTACTGCCAGACAAGCTGAACTAGATCGGTTAATTGATAATCCACCTGAAATCAGAGAAAGGTTACAGCCAACTGTGACGGAGAGTTACGATAAGGATCACCTTGAAAAAGTTGGAACTGGAGTAAGAGTATTTACATCAACAGCTGATATGATCGGCAGATTAATGCTGTTGATATCATCGAAAAAAGCTGGAAATGTTGGTGCTGAAATTGACAATGAAGTAGTTGATATACTTGATCATCTAAAATCGAAAGAATTACTAATATCGGACGAATACGAAATTTTACACCGCAATATAATCCCGGGCGATATAATTATATAATTTAACAAATAAAGATGTCAACAACATTATTACTCGATTCTAGCACCACTGCAAAAGATAGCGCAAATTTTTCAGTGAATTATATTCCGCCAAAACAACTGGATTCTGAGAAAAAATATGACATTGGACTAATTTCCTGTACGGCGTGGCATTCTATGGCTAACTTAAAAACTAATGTTAACGATGAATTTACATTTCAACCGAAATCGTCGTCGTGGATAAGATTTACAATTCCACAAGGCGCTTATAATATCACTGATCTAAATAAAACAATAAAAGAGGTTATTGCTAAAACAATGCAAACGCTGACAACTTTGAGCTGACACCAAATTATAACACGTTACGCGCTAGAATAATATTAAAGAATAACATGATGATCGATTTTTCATCGCTAGCACTGCTCGGATTTTATCCACGACGATACGGATCAAATACGGAACAAACTGTAAGGTATGACGGTGATCTGCCAGTAAATATAACTGACGTAAACACAGTATTGATAAATTGCTCTATTGCATTTGGATCTTACTCGGCTAAAGGCAGTAAAGGATAAACAATATACAGTTTTTCGCCAGACTTTCTGCCGGGTTCACTTTTGCAAATTAATCCACGACAGGTTATTTATTATCCGCTAAATATTGAAGATCAAATAACAGAAATAAATATGCAATTGACGGATCAGCCTGGACGACAACTTGATCTTAATAATGAAGTTGTTACTTATTACCTACACCTACGCGTTGCGTGATTTTGTTCAACCTCGTTGTATAACATGAGACAAAGAAAGAAAGTTTACAAAAGAAAAATAGTTAGAGGATTTTTAGGAAATCTATTTGCTAAAATTATTGAAAGTGCTCCTGGAATAGCGCATAAAGTTGCTCCAATTGCACTGGACGTATAAAAAGCTTTTGCGACCGGAGCTGCATCTGCCGCTGGAACTACAGTGGGACAAACAATAACTGATAAAATAAAAGGCAACAGGCCAGAAATAAAACAAGTTATATCGGAGATCGCACCAACGGAAGAAACTAAACGTGCGATAATAAAGACAACAAAAAACTTTTATCCCCAAGAGGAGAGCAAATTATACAAAAATTAATATCTAAGGCAACAGCTCCAAATGTTATATAATCTACTAAATAATAAATGCCTGTTAGAGATTACCTCAACTTAGCGGAGACCTATGACGTAGATGATACAGTAACAGAATTTGAGTACGTTGAATATCTCGACGAAAATTCTAATGAACCTAATAAAGTTGGCGTTAGAACATTTAATACACGCGATGAGGATGTATTTCTTTTGCCTCATAAAGCAATGTTGGAAGTTTGTGGTCAGATTATGATAGTAGCTAATCCACCTGCTGCAATTGCAGCTGGAGCAGAAATAGCTCTCATAAACAACGGTTGGAGCTTATTTAAAAGTGCCAGGTATCAGCTAGCTAATCAAACAGTGGAAGATATTTCGGGTCACCTACAAGTTGCAAGTACAATACTAAATATTATTTCGTTTAGTGACGATTACTCTAGATCGACTGCAACTAACATCATGGGGTTTAAGGACACTGGAGCTGGTGCAGCCGTGCCAGGTGAATTTATTTCAAGAGGAGCATTAGCGCATGGGGCTGATGCAGCTGCAGATGTTGTAATTGTAAGAGATTTTCTTATTGCTAATGCTGTCAATTTTGGTATAGCCCCACCAGCTGCAGACGCTAACGCAGACGCTACAAGTGTTTCACTTAATGCTGCTTGTAATAATCTTGATAAAACACCACCAGCTGCAGATGCGAACGGTGTTGCAATGTTAAATTTGATTAATAACGCAATTAGCGTAAGAAATGTACGATACAATGAAGGTCATGCTAGGAGAAAGGCACTTGCAGCAGGATCACGTCAAATTACAATGATGCTGCCATTAAGTACAATATTTAGATTTTGTCGCGATTACAATAAAGTGTTTCGTGGAGTTAAACACACACTTATTTTAGATCGGGCAGAACAAAATGATTGTTTACTTCGGGTTGGCGGCGCTGATGTACAATTTATTATAGACAAACTTGCTTTGTGGATACCACGAGTAACACCGTCATTTACAAAAGCAGTAGAATTAAATGATATGCTTCAAAAGTATACGAAGAGAATTTATTTTCAGCAACATAAAATATATCAGTTTGCAGTTCCAAATACTACCGACTACACATGGCGCGTCACAACAAAATCAAGCGAACAACTACCACAACAATTATTTATTCTATTTCAGCAACAATCGCGACGTGAAGACCAGCAACAAAATAACGCAATATTTGATAACGCTGATGTTATGAGAATATACGCTAGAATAAATTCCAAGCAGTATCCGGAACTAGCGATAGAATGCAATTTCGCGGATGACGCTAATACAAATCTTACTCGACCATATATGTATCTTATGGACGCAGTGCAGAAATATCAAGACGTTGGAGATGGATCTCAAATATCAGTAGAGTAATTTTGTATACTTTATCTGATATTTTATTTTGATGTTAGTAAATGCAACGAGCGAGGTGTTGATTCAACAGCTGATACTGAAATTACCTGGACATTAGGTATGGTTCCAGCACATGCGTTGTACGTTTATGCGCTGGTGATCATTGACAGATTTGTAACAATTGACTCTGTCGGAGGTAAAATGACAGTCCAAGTTTAATATAACTCTCTTAATATATGACAAAATACATTGAAAAAGAAATATTTTTGACTGACGGTCAAGTTAAAAAATTAGCGGCTGCTATTGCTAAGCAAAAGCCGGTATCACTAAAAATTAGTTCATCAACAACGGGCGGTATTTTAACAAAATTAATGCTAACTAAAACACAGATAAATAAATACGATCGTTGTAAACCGTTTGTTTTAAATCTAAGCGCGTCACAAATAACTGTAATGGCAAAACACTGCGGATTTTTTGGTCCAGCACTTTCTGTAATAGCTAGCGCAATACCCAAAATTTTACCTGTACTAGGAACAATGGGACTAGCAGCAGCGTCAGGGGCGGTATCTGGAGCAACTACAAAAGCTGTATCAGGCGATGGAATCAAACAAATTTATCGTTAGTTCATGTGACAATAATAATATAATGCCAGCTAAAAAGAAATCGTCAACAAAGAAATTGCCAACGAAAAAATTGCAAACTTCGACTAAAAAAAAAAAAGAAATCGCCCGCAACGACGAAGTCGTCGAAGTCGCCAACGTCAAAACAAGAAGGAATTATTCCTTTCGCTCCACTTTTAGCGGGGGTTAGCAGGCATTCTAATTCCAAATCTGCTGGGAATAGGTCGAGGACTAACATTACCAGGAACACGCCCGCGTTAAGTAACTTCTTTATACTTGATAAGCTAAAAAAAAAATTAAAAAATTTCACGGAGTTTATTCCAAAGATGAACTTGACAATGCACCAGCTAGTGGTTCGCGTTTGATAAATATACAAGATTTTAACGACGGATCTGGCACACGCTGGGTAGCAGTTTACAATAACAACTATTTTGTCTCATTTGGAATTCCTCCCAGTGATATAGTAAAAAAATATATCAACAAAAAATATAAAATAATAAATTATTCGTCTAATCAGATTGAACCAGTTGGAACATCAGCTTGTGGATACTATTGTATAATGTTTATAAAACAAATGTCCCAGCCTAAATTTAATTTTTTAAAATTTATTTTACAGTTTGACAATCAACCTTCTCAGGTTAATGATGAGATTGCAATTAATTTTATCCAAACTAAGGAATAGGTCAACATATTGTCTCAAATGCAAAACTAAAACAGAAAATAAAGACGAAACAACAGAATAAACAAAAATAATAGGATAATGCTAAAAAAAGCATTTGCGCTGTGTGTGTAGAAAAAAGTACGTTTTTAAAGAAATTATCCGGAGCTGGAATGTGTGACAAGGTTATTTTAGTAGATGATTAATTAATAATGATATGCGAGTGTGATTGTGACAGAAATCTCTGTCTTGAGCAAAATAAAATTGTTACGTACTGTCAGAAATGCAACAACAGATAAATAATTGGAACAGGTATAAATATACATAAAATAATTGGCAAGTTACCAAAACCAAAAGGAGGTTGGACATTACCAGGCCCTAAATACACTGGACCACATAATCCGCTAGATAAACAACTAGATGAAAATGATAATCGCTGCCCGGACAAGAGCCTTATAATCAAGTTGATGCAATAGCAATGCGTCATGATATCTGTTATTGTGATATAGAGAAAGATAACGTTCGTGCAGAGAGCTCAAAATCAGACTGTGATAAGGTAATGTTAGATGCACTACGCGACATGAAACCTGCAAACGACCTGCTTCACAGGCTGCGAGAACGATTTGATAGAAGGTTAGTTCAGGGAATGATAGGAACAAAATATAAGTTAGGTCTTGGAAAAGAATTGTATGATGATCTTGCAGCCAAATTACATAAACCTAAAAGAAAACGTTTCCACGACGTAAACTTGTCGCAAATGCCGTTGACGATATCTGGGCGATAGATTTAGTTGATGTGCCAAATCTTGCTCTTGATGGCGCTAAAGAAATATCTTTTTAATGTTGTAGATGTTTTTAGTAAATATGCATTTAGTGTACCCGTTTCAGATAAAACAGGAACATCAATAACTGATGCGTTTAACAAATAATAACAAGTACAGAAAGAAAACCAAACAGAATTTGGACCAATCATGGAGCAGAGGTTTTTAATAAAACATTTGAGCAGTGTTTGGAGTAAAATAACATTAAAAAAAATATGTTACAGGAAATGAAGGAGAAAGCGTCGTCGTCGATCGATTTAATCGCACACTAAACGAGCTGATACATAAACATTTGACAGCTAAAAATACAAAAAAATACATCCACAATCTACAGCAGATTGTTGATAATTATAATAACAAAAAGCACAGATCTCTTTCGCTAGGCGAAAGGAAAATGTAACCAAATGATGAAATTAAAAATCCGATTCTTGTAAATGAAAACATGTACCGCAGACATAAATTTAAAGTTGGTGATAAAGTTAGAATTTCTCTGACGATAAAAACATTTGAAAAAGGATATACTCGTAACTGAAGTGAAGAAGTATTTGTTGTTGATAACGTTTTATTGACAATACCTGTAACATACGCGCTAAAAGATTTATTGGGTGAGCCTATAATTGGTAGTTTTTACGAGCAGGAACTACAAAAAACTGAGCGAGATATATTTGTTATTGAAAAAGTTGTTATCAGGAAAAAGGAAATAAAAGTTTAGTTAAATGGAGAGGCTAGAGCGATAAATTTAACAGCTGGGTTCCAACTCGGTCGATTTCATCAACCTTGACAAAATCAAGGAAATAATATTGTTATAAATTTGCTTGTATTTTAGCAGTACAGATTTACATCTGACCGGTCTACACAAAGACATTAAATGTAATTTTCTTGCATTATCGACTGGCATTAAATTAAATATTTTGCCAAAAATAAAATCGTATTTTATGCTCCTTTGTTGGCCAGCAATTTTCGCATTAAGAAAAGGTTTTATAAGTTGCCAAAACATTTGTTGCTCAGCAACAGTAAAATTAAATTTATTATTTTTTTGGCGATATGATACTTAACATTATATCGTCCAGTTGTCGGTCTGCTGTAACTTTTTTTATCAGCTACACCTATGATCTCGTCTTGTTCGTCGTCGCTGTTAAATAAAATATCGTCTTCTGTGTAACCAACAGATTTGTGTTTATCTGCGACTGTAGCATCTCCTCCGCGATTATATCGCGGTGTAAAATTATTGTCAGCGATTATATCAGCAAGTCATTTCATTAAATCCATATTATAATATATTTTTATCTAATTTATTATTATAAATGACTAACGAGATAAAATATCATCAGAAAGTTGATATATTAAATTACAGAGAATTAGCCGAAGCAATGCGAAAATGTTTATCAGGGTATAGTTCTTATTCTGTTGACGTTATTGTGAATCAAGGTGGTTCTAATAAAATTCTGCTAACAGCGGCAGAAAAAATAAACTTAATGACAGTGCATTTATTACACTGAAATTTAATAAAAATGATGTGTTAATGTTTGCTCATAATTGTCTTACCAAAGCTGAGCTAGAAAATATAATTAATCGTCATATTTAAAGATAATTCTGTCAAATGTTGACTGTGATGTTGCCGTATTTGTTATTCCATCTGCGACATATTTTATTGTTTAGGATTAACATCAAAATGTTTTGCTGCAGCTGATAATTGAAGGAAATTCTAGTTCCTCACCTGTACTAATGTTATATGATATTATAGGTTTAGCAGAACACCTGAAATTAATACCAACTCCTCGTCCTCGTCTGTTATTTTCTTTAGGCGTAACAGGTTCGAGATTTTCTAGACGATTATCTGTTTTAACACCGTTGACGTGATCTATCACTAAACCATTTGGTATATGTCCGTTAAATGTTTCGTAAACAAATCTATGGCTATAATAATCAACAAAATCTGTTAGTGTTCCTCTAACAGTTACTTTAAGATAACCGCTGTTATGTGAATTTCCTAGCACTTCTTTCGTTCGGATATTTCTTATAATTCCTTTATCAGAGGCTTCGTAAAGATCAAACACGGGATGAGGTTGAAATTCTTCTTGTAATGACAAATTTTCAATATTATCATCAGTAATTGCACCATTAACATGATATACTCGTTGTCCTTCTGGAATTTCATCGCAAAATAATGTATAAATAATATTTTTTTAAAACATTTCAACTCTCTCGTCATTATCACCTTTAACGCTGATCATCATTCCAGCTGGTGTTGATTTACCAAACAGTTTTCCGTATTCGACGTGAATCACTGAACCTAACATATTTCCCGCGTACAAGTTATACTTGGGATGAACATGATAGTATTCTTGCTCGCTTGCGCTTGTCATATACTATAAGCATTTTATATCTCTAATTAATTTTTCAACTAGCGCATTGTGCGGTGAGATATCAATTAAATATATAAAATGTTATATAACAATGCTGAAATTGCGAGATATAGCCAAGAAGAGCCTTATAGGAGAACATAAAAAAATAGCTACCGCTTTTGCAGGATTTGATAACAGTTATAAATTTGATAATCAAAATATTTTAGCAAATTTTAACTCTACAAATTTGTTTCATCTCTTATATCCGACTGTGACGTGAGAACTTGCAGTACATAAAAGTATCAAGCTAATAGTACAGTATCATATTATTTTTGTCAAAGTTACATGCACCTCAAAAAGATATACTCGATATAATCTTTGAAAATGTAGATTTCATCAACGAGATTGCCGAACCATATTTAACAGCTAAATCACGAAAAATATTAGCTGGAACAAATATTTCATCAGTCGCCGATGAAATGCATCAGGAAATAAATAAAAAATTGGAGGAATTTACTGCATCAGGATCAGGTTTGAAATTTGAAATGATAAAAGAAGTTTTATTTCACACAGCGAGATATAACGTGCTTCTTGGTAGTTCTTATTTTGATCTCCCTCAAAAAATTAAAAACAAAAAATGTTGCATAAACGTAAAGAACAATGATAATGAATGTTTCCAGTGGGCTATTCTTTCTGCAATGTTTCCAGCAGAAAAAAATGCTGATGGCTTTGACACGTATTTTAGTCACGTATCAAAATTAAATTTTAATGGCATTGACTTTACAGTTGCAGAAAATCAAATGCCAAAGTTTGAAAAGCAAAATAATGTTTCAGTTAATATATTTGGTCTTGACGAGTGTGAAAATGTTTATCCAAGGTATATTTCAGAAAAAGCCTCGCAATCAACAATAAACTTGCTGTTTTATAAAGGACATTACGTTTGGATAGAAAAAAATCAAAGTATATGATTTACACACAAATACGAACAACGTATGATTATATCACCAATGGTGATCAATTTCTACAAAAATATGAATAATGTATGTCTCACCACCAAGGGTGATCAAAGTGTATGATTTATACACAAATATGAACAATGTACGATTCTATCAGCAAGGGTGATCAATATATACAATTTATATACAAATATGAACAATGTACAATTTTTGCACCAAAGATGAAAATGTACATAAATATGAATAATGTATATTTCATCCGCAAGTAGGATGTATGTGTTATCGCAAACAGCTAAAAATATGACATACATGCATGCATACATACATACATACATAAATACATACATACATACATACATACATACATACATAAGTGAGAAAGAGTGAAAGGGGTTTGAAGTTTTAGTTGTCAAATACATAGACATACACAACACTAAAACATACACAAAACATACACAAAAGCAAAAACAATTGGCAGATAGGATTAATATCTCGTTTTCCAGAGATCTGGGCAACCTAGAAATGCGCCGTTGGCATTTGTTAAACACAGATGGTTAATATAATTGGCATCGCTATACTGGTCTTCTTCTTCTCAAATTTCGTCACTCTGTTGGTACGTAGATTATGACCCGCTTCAGACACCCTTGCATCTACATATAAATTTATTTTTAAATATCGATGTGCCTGTTACCATGGTAACGGTCCATGATGCTCTCACATACATGGGGTAGTATTGGTTGAACAGTATGTTCGAGACGATTGTTGATGACTCTACAATTGCCCACCTCTTGCTTGACAGCATAAGAGAATACACATGGATTGAAATATTTTACCAATTTAAACGCGCGTTACAAAATTCAGTCAGAGTTTGGGGTCCCTCTTCATATGGTTGAAGATGGTTCAATATGGCCGCTATCGCTTAACTGGCTTGAAGCAGCTGTCCCGGTTTTTTTTTGTGCCGTTTTTCATGATATATGTGCTTGTTGTCTGTCTTCGTCTGCGCTATTGTGTTCATCATGCATTGGTTGTTCTATTCGAATATGTTTCTTAATCTTCTTGTTTTGGAAACGAGAAAAATTAAACTTTTTCTCAGCTGTCTTGCTCCACTACTACAACTTCCTTTGTTGTTAAATAAACCGCCATCAGGTGATACTCGCCAGTCTACCCGTTTATGCTATGATGGACCCTCATTAATTGTTTTAGATGACTACTCCTTAGCTCTCCACACTTCATTGTGCACTAGACTAAACGACCTGGGACTACATTCATCATTCCTTAAATGTAAACGGAAGCGAAAAAAGAAGCGTTGTTTCAAAGCTGGCCCGCATAGAACAGGAAGAAGAATTCCAGTTATCTCCCTTTCACCCTTTCCAGCACAGCAATTTAAAAATTCTGTCGTTAATTTAGATAGCCTAATTCAAATCCATATTAAATCGCCAACCTTTGTGTCAACTATCCAAGAGATACCACTGCGCATCGCATTATTCAATGCCCAATCAGTAGGACCACCGGAAAAGCGCACAGAAATAGTTAATTTTATCAACGATCAGAATATTGATGCCTTTTTCTGACAGAAACATGGCTAAAAACATCAGGTGATGAACCCAAGTACGCGGATCTAACGCCCACCGGTTACTCCATCAAGTCGTTCCCCCGCCACTCTCGCGGAGGTGGAATTGCTGTCATCGCAAAGAACTCCATGATCAACCGTCTTAACCACACTACTACCTTCAATTTCTACCACACATCGTTTGAACTAGTCCAAACCACGCTCACACTGGAACAAAGGTCACTCCATTTTTTCTGCCTCTACCGCACTCCTCGTAGTAGAAAAAACAAGCTGACTGAATCTCTCTTTTTGGAGCAGTTTCCGAATCTCCTGGAGTATGGAAATTCGATAGGTGGCAACCTGATTATTCTTGGAGATTTCAACTTTCAATTTGACTGTCCTGGAAACCCATACACATCAAAACTCCTAGATTCCATTCACGTTTTCAACCTCAAACAGAAAGTTAGCCGACCTACCCATAAACATGGTCACATTTTAGACTGGATTCTTTATAGACCTAATGATACTATTCTACAGTCCTCCCTGGTGACCCACGAACTTGCATCAGATCACCTCTGCATTATATGCCATCTTGACGTATCAGTCCATAACCCTCCACCTTTATTTGCTACTAAGACAAACCTCTGTATGATAAACAGACCCCAATTCATGCATGACATCCAAGCAAACCTAACAACTAGCTTACCTCCTACAGCAGAACAACTCGATAACTGCCTGTGTTCATTGCTTGACAAAAAAGCCCCAGCAACCAAGTGCAGAGTATCAATTCAAAAGTGTTCTCCGTGGTATAGCAGTGTTAGGGACCAGCTTCGCACTGCTAAAAGAGACCGCCGTGAAGCTGAGAGGCTTTGGCTTTCCACCAGACTCACTATTCATAAGCAAATTTATGAAGCCGCTAAGAAGAATGTCACAAACATAGTCCATGCAGCGAAATCAGCCCACTACAGTACTAAGATGACGGAAAGTTCCAGCTGCAAAGAGCTATTCGTGATTACTAGCAAGCTAATGTCAAGGAACAAATGTACACCACTTCCAACTACCTTCTCTCCAGTCGACCTTCCGGACCTGTTTGCAAATTCCTTCCGTGACAAAGTACAAATCATCAGAGATAAGCTTGACAACACAAATTCAATTGACTCGTCGTCACCATACAGTTGTGATACAGAACTTCAGCGGCAACCGTTAGCAGCATTTGAACCTGTCTCTATGGATTTAATACGTATAATCGTGATGAAGAGTGCACCAAAGTCATGTGAACTGGATCCGATTCCGACATCATTTCTGCCTGAGTGCTTAGATCCAATATTGCCTTCACTAACTGATGTTATTAATACCTCTCTCTTATCCGGGGAATTCCCATCATTTTTCAAAACTGCCATTGTATAGCCTCTGCTGAAGAAACCAACACTCGACCATAACGATTTAAAGAACTACCGCCCAGTTTCTAATCTCTCATTCATGTCAAAAATCTTAGAAAAAGTTGTTCTATCCCAACTTGTATCTCATCTGAATTCAGTCTTTTTAGCAATGTACAGTCTGCATATCGCCCTTGCCACAGTACTGAAACTACTCTTCTGAAAGTAGTTAATGACTTTCCCTCTGCTTTGGATAGCGGAAAGATTACAGTCCTCACTCTCCTTGACTTGTCTGCAGCATTTGACACAATAGACCATAATATATTACTTCACCGTCTCCAGCATGTATTTGGCATTCAAGATACAGCCTTACTATGGTTCAAATCCTACTTGGTCAACAGGACACAAATTGTGTCCGCAAATGGAATACACTCCAGCCCCGTTGATCTATGTTGTGGTGTTCCACAGGGGTCTCTTCTTGGACATGTTCTCTTCATTCTATACACTCAGCCACTCTCAAGTGTCATAGATCATCATCCAGTGTCTCACCAATTGTATGCTGATGACACCCAAATATAAAAGCTAGCTACCAAACTGAAGTTGAAGCTACCATCCAAGGTGTAGAGAGGTGCATTTCCGATGTGTAATCATGGATAACATGTAACAAGCTGAAGATGAATGATGATAAAACTGAAGCCATTCTGATTACAACACAGAGACTTTCTTATTCACATCCTTTACCTCGACAATAAATATCAGCAACACCAACATTAAATTCACACAGTCAGTACGAAACCTAGGTGTTACTCTCGACAGTACTCTGTCATTGCACCAACATATCATGAACATATGCAAGGCTGCATATCTTGAGCCGAGACGCATCAGCTTCAATCGCAAGTAACTTTCAGTTGATGCCACTAAAACACTTGTGTGTTCCTTAGTACTTTCAAGACTGGACTATTGTAACCAAATTCTGTCTGGTTCACCTCAATATCTACTCCAGAACTTCAAAAAGTTCAAAACACAGGTTCTCGGATCATCCTTAGAGTACCACGATCAGAGCACGCCTCCCCCTGCTCTGTACCCTACACTGACTATCCATTCGATCCAGAATTAAACACAAAATTTGTTCTCTGTGCTACGTTTCACTGACGGGCTCCAGTCCAACATACCTATCTGACCTCACCCATGTGTATACACAAGCAAGATACTTACACTCCTCTTCTGACACTCGTATTCTCATTATTCCCACTATGAAGATGAAATCATATGGACAACGTTCTTTTGCATACCAGGGCCCAGCAACGTGGAACGAATTGCACACTGAACTTAGACACAAAGACACAGTGATCTCATTCAAGAGCGCTCTTAAAACTCACCTATTTCAACTGCAAGAACATACTTAAAGACCTAATAATGTTTCCTTACCTTAAATATTTACAGCATGTTTTCTGTTTTCTAATATCGCGTTGTTTGTTTTTATTTTTGTAATCATATCATTATACATGTTTTTTTAAGTGTTTTCAAATGTTGTAAAGCGCTTAGAGCTTCTAAAGATTAGGCGCTATACAAAGTCATTATTATTATTATTATTATTATTATTATTATTATTATTATATCAGAAGAGAGCTGACGCTTGAACGCCGCTTTGGATTTATATGCGTACCTGCGTTCCTACGGTTTACCATTGCGGAACAGTTTTAAGTACCAAACCAATGGCTGAAACAATGAAGACAATGTATTGGGTTGCAGATACATATTATACTCGGAGTAATAGCACCATGACTACGACCACTACTGCAACTGTAGCTAGCATTCTTTTTCCAGAAGAGGATGACTTCAACTCAGTTTTTGGCTGATTTGATCTCTCTGCAAGAATATTTGTCAGTACTAAATTCACAGCTTCTTCATCGTTACCATTGGTGGATAATTTCAGAAAGAGACGGAGGGAAGAATTGGAGGGTTTGTTTGCAGCGACAGAAAGAAGGAAGAGAGGCATTTGTTCAACAACAGCCAGAAGAGGAAAAAACACAAAGACAAGAGAAGAAGAAAACTTTCAAATCTGACAGACGAAAGTAATTGAGTAAAAACAAAACACTGTGTGTGCTACAAGACATTTTGTTTGGCAGAGTTAAAGAATTTGAGACAAAGATATCGCACTTCGTTAGCTTCGTCCAAGAGAAAGAGACCTTCACGTGCTAAGATTTCTAAACCTTACATCACTGCATCAACTCTCACGGCTACTGAGATGAGAGCTGCCGCAGGAGTTACTAGTACCACTAACAAAGCAGCAACCAAGATGAGAAGAAGTAGACTTGTTAGTGGAAAGCGATTAGGACAGTTAAAGCTGATGATGTCAAGTCCATTTTTTGCATGATTCAAATAAACGCCCAACGGTCCTTCTCAGGATCAGCTTAAAGGTACTACTCAGTGATTGCCAAATCAAGTAAAACTTCAGTCCCTCTTCAATGATTCAATGCTGATACGTACGAAATGTTTTAAAAATCAAGACAAATAAATACCTATATTTTCTTTCCTTAGTATATTCTTTTAGAATATGAATCACAACAAAATGTCATAACAGTAGAAAAGTCCATTTTCTTTCATTGTCTGTCTCTTTATTTGATTTTACTGACTGGTATAGCTTCTTCCTCTTTAGTGTTTTCTAGCTGTATCGCCATTTTTAATTGTTTCTCCTGTTGGTTTAATTCTCTTAAATGTATTTCAGTTGTCCTGCCTTCTTGAAATTCTTGACTGGAATGTGTTCTTTGCCAGTTTCTGTTTCTGAATGCTCCTCCTGCTTGTTCTCTTTTCTTCTTGGGACACTGTGAAGACTAATGTCATTTTTCCTCACAATGAGGTTTACTCCTATCTCTCTTTTCTTCTGGCTTTGCGTTGACATTGTAGACATTCTGGAGCGCAACGTCCTTTCTATTGACAAATACAGCAAGTATCTTGACTTTTATCTCAAGAAGATAGTCCATCGTCTTATCTGAAGTATACTTTCTAATCATTCTCTATAAGTCTCTGACCAGACGAGCGATCTGTTTTGACTCTTCCATCTTCTTATCCAGGCTGAACATTGAATCAATTATTTACCCTTATGGTGAGAATATCTATCTATGCATAATGAGTCAGTGCGTAAAACTTAGTGAAATCACTTGCTGGAATTAAGATGTAACGATCACACTTTGCTGAGAAGAAACCAGAAGAAGAAGCCAAGAGGCGACGATTACGACTTTCAGTGACACCTCGTACGGAACCTAAAGCATTATATGAAGTATATGACAATGATTTTGATCATGATATGTGTGAGTCTGAACCAACAAACTCAACTTAATCCAAAAGACAAAAGCGAGTCCAGATCCACCAAAACGGAAAGGCGTTCAATAGCTCCAAAAACTTATTATTGCATCTGTAGTCGTATATGAATTATACTTTAGAATGCCTCTCTGTAAATCTCTGACAAGAAGGGCGATCTGTTTTGACTATTCCATCTTCATAACCTGAAAGTTAATGAATAATATATACTATCAAGCTGGGAAGCTGTTTCTATAGATAGGGAGCGAGTGTGTGTAAAACATAGCCAAATCAAATTTTGGAATCAAGATGAAACGAGAAGAAAGCAGAAAAAGAAACCAAGAGGAGAGAACAACAATATTTGGTGCCTCCTCGTACGCTAACGCAAATGTTAGCACAAGTGCATGCCAGTGATTCGAAGATGATGTGAGTGAGCCTGAACCAACACACTTAACTTCTATCACAAGACCTGGAGAATCAAGATCCACTGAGAAAGAAAGTCGTTCAGTAGCTCTCGAATGACGTGGACGTATCTACACGAGAACAAATCCAAGATATCGATGTATGTTCTTTGTATCAATGGGTGTGCAAATGTTGGGAACGCTGAAATGCTGACAGAATGCATTGATTAGGACGGAATTTTTTTAGTAAAATTTTTAAGATTAAAATTTTCTCTAAATTGTATTAAAAGTAATTTTTCATTAAATTATATTGAAAGTAATTTTCCATTAAAATAGATTATGATTAATTTTATTTATTTCTGTACTACAACTGTATACTATTTTAATAAAGATTGTGCTTTACGAGAAATTGCAAAACCCCTTGTACTATAAAATACATTTCCCTTGTATCCAAAAGTCAGCAATTATTAGACTCGGTTGTAAGTTATGCTGAACAGGCAAATTCCTTTTGGATGAGTATGCTAGAAAATTCATGCGTTTCTTAAAACAAATAAGCCGATGCAGCAGAATTGTCTGTCTGATGACGTACACAGACGCAGACAGTATCAGTAAGAGAGACAGGAGCCTCGTTCTGATTCGAAATGAATGAACACCAAAGTACCTAGACGAATGTCCATATTTGGCCTTGAGGATACGTCCAAAATTGCGTATAAATTGGGAACAAGCTTGCGCAAAATCAGTTCATTCATCGAGAATCAGAAGACTGTCTTTCCTTACAGGTAAGCATCGTCTGTGTTCGTAAACTTATTTAAAGTATAGGGACCTTTTAATGTTTGAGATTTTCACGGTAAAGTTCAGTCTAGACTCGATATGTTTGCAACATTTTTGTGAGTTCTTTTCTATTTTATATTATAATGTAATGCAATGTTTAATTGTTTAAAAGGATTTATACTCATTCGTGTTTACAGTATTTATTATTGGAAAAGACTAATTCGCTACCAACTTCATGTTTAGTCAAATTAAATTTAGAAATAAAATATTCTTTAAGTAATAAAAAATAATATTTTAGTAACCTATTCCAGATTAATATTCTATTTCAAATTTAGCAAAATACATTTCTTCAAATGGTTGTTGCATTAATCGCAACTATTGAATTTTATACTTTTGGGCTATCATGAATTTAGTCCATAGTTAATTATCTGTATCATATTCTAAAAGGCAGAAATTATACAAATATATGAAGTTGGTAAGCTGGAAGGAAAGTTGTATTTTTATACGTATTTCTTGTATTTTAAATATAAAGTTTTTGTAGATGTACCTCTAGAATGTAATGTTACACACACACACACACGCACGCACGCACGCACGCACACACGCACACACACACACACACACACACACACACACACACACACATATATATATATATATATATATATATATATATATATATATATATATATATATTAATTATTTAAATAAAGTTGAGTTCCTTCGTCGAGGATCAGAAGACTGTCTTTCCTTACAGCGATCCCCGTGCCTTTCTTGCATCGCCATTCCCCAAGATGTAGACGTATCTACACCGTTATGAGTGACACCTCTTTTAAGAGAGTCTGAACTCGAACTCTCTCTCTCTCTCTCTCTCTCTCTCTCTCTCTCTCTCTCTCTCTCTCTCCATGGACAAAGACATTTCTTACGTTAAGAGTATTTACTTCTCATAGTAAGAAGTGAGAAGAAGGTTATGAGAAAAATCCTCATCATAATACATTAGCATGGAACACAATCGTCAATACGAAGGGTTGATCAAATGCAAAAGTCTTACCTCCAACCACTTGTATCATCCTGTCTTGCCACATCGTTCCCACATGTGTGCTGAAACATATAATCAAGACCATCTGCGTTGCCACAAGGGTGAAAAACGCGCATAGACAGGAACGTGTGTGAGTGTCGGATAGTTTCATTCTCTGGACTGTTAAAAGTATGCGAAATTTGGCACATTCCTACCACACAACAATACCAAAAGGACGACTCCTCAAATGAAGGATTACTTTTGAGTACATCACCAAACTTTTCAAACTGAGACAAGAAGCTAGTGACTATCCATTCACGTGTCAGATTTTGGAAGACAAAGAGGCATTCAAAGAACGGTATCAATCATTAGAAGCGTCATTTTTGGAACACATGGAAAAGAAAGAAGGAAGACGATCGTTTGCTAAAGACATGTTAAATTGTTTGTGGGGAATATTGGCGCAACATTTGATATTGCTGAAGACAAAATACTTGGCAGAACCAAAGTCACTACTTTGAATTGCTCGACGACAAAAGAAAACTCACGAAATACGTGAAAATCGACTGTGAAGATTTGATATTCGTAAAGTACGAAAAGCTACTGAATTTGCACTCCCGGATGCGTTTGGAAATGTTATCATGACAGCCAATGCTAATTTAAAATAATATTCTGTCATAAAACGTTTTGGAGATCGGGTCCTTTACTTTGATACAGACAGTTGTATGTACATCCATCACCCTCATAGCCGTCGCCCAGACATTGAAGACTACCGTTTAAGTGCATACACGGAAGAGCACCCAGAATATAAGTTGTGCTAGCTGAGGCCCCAAAAAAATTTGGATGCCAACACAGACACCGACAGGGAGAAATTCATACCAATTGCAAAGTCAAAGGCTTAATAAATTCAACAGATTGTCAGTCGACCTTTAATAAAAATCTTCAGATTGTATAGCAGAAACTAGTGCAACTTTCATACAACAAATGTTTACCGTACTGACACATTGAGCTCAATGAAACAAGGGTAAATTTTATAGACCAACAGTTTATTGCGGATAAAAAGGCCAATCTAGAGGGATGATGTACAATTCAATACAACAAGTGAGTGTGAGGACTACTATAGACTCCAAGTTTAATAATGAACTCGAGTGCAATTCTATGTCTTGCATCCAGGGTGATGCCATATTCTGCGAAATAGCATTGCAGCACGACTTGTCACTTTTCAACAACCATCTAAAGCAATGACGTCCATGTGTGTTACAGCTCTACTCCTGAGAATGATACAAAACGACCATTTTGCTGATCAAGGTGATGCCATGTGTATACCTACCTCATTCATACACTTGCAAACAAAGACTCGGCTTTTCTGGAACACGCCAGATGGTCTCCGTGCTGTCACTGCCTTCTTTTGGTGGGGCATGATTACTATCCCGATGGGTACTTTAGAAGACATTATTCATTGTTTGCTTCCTGACCTGAGTGATTTATAAAGAGCTTGTACAGATTCCAGTGAAATGCAAAGAACAGTTACACCCTTTACGATATAAACTTAAATCAGTGGCATCTGAATGCTGTAGTGGGGTGGGTGGGGGGGTCGATTAGCTGGAAAGTGTTCAAATGGTCAAACATTAAGCAACTGCCAATGACTGAGAAGAATTTGGATGGTACAACTTCTGCCTAAAATGTTGGAATACTGCAAAGAATTCTTGCAGTTGATCAAGGCTTACAGGATTACAAAAATCGTTTACAAGAAGCGTCAGATCAAGATAAGACTCATTCAAGGTTTGTGTGTGTGTGTGTGTGTGTGTGTGTGTGTGTGTGTGTGTGTGTGTGACTAAACATTTCTGTTTAACTTTATACCAGTATATACTCTTTGTAAAGACATGACAAACGTTGTGAAGAAATAATGTAAATGCATACCATCCAACGACTTTCGTCTTCAGTGTTACAACAAATTCCGTGGAAGGAAGTCAATGACAGCGTTCACGACTTAGATAATTACCAAACCATTTATAAGATATATTTTCAACTACGACTCCACTGAATTTTGGACGACATATTGCATATTGGTTAGTGACTACTCTTCTCGGATTTCGTATCCCGGCAAAATTCATTATGATCTATTTATGAAAAATACACGGTGCTAAGACATGACCACCAAAAACCGTATCAGTGCACGAAAGGCAAATTGTATTAAAAGTGTTGGGAATAGTGATGAAGACATGTTGTGTATCTCAGTGTGAAGAAGACATTTATGGAACTTTCTCTACACTTTATCTTAACCAAAAAGTGTGTAAAGCTAATTGGTTATACAAATTCACAACTTGAAAGATGTACGTGCGTGGAAGCATCTTGGCTGTAACGATTGGATACAAGAAGTGGATGACTATTCCAAAGACATTGTGTGTCACGAATCCAGGAGAAGAAGTTAACTTAGAGCTAGTACAAGAAGTGAAAATGAAATTAGAAGTAATTTTAGAAACAGTTGTGGAGCAAGAAACTGACACAGAGAAATAAATATTACACGTCTACGAGAATGCCATTGTACAAATATAAACGAATGATGAAGAACGGACATTCCGGAGAAAAAAGAGACAGTGAATTTCAGATAGGCTCGAAGAATGACAGAGGGTGAAAATAGATTTTATGGGACACGTATAGATCGATAATATTGTACATTGACTTGTGTATATGCAGCTTTGGTCATTTTAATTTGTGTCTCATTGATATACCAAGTCATGTATGTTTTATGTGATTTCGTGTTTTAGTTGTTGAGAGGTAAATAAATTTTTGCGGTTACTTTTATTGAAAAATATTAAACTTGTCCCAAATGTATAATAATGTCCTGTGTTGTTGATGCTAATCTCAAAATTTTCAATACGAAGGTTATGGCTGTACCCTTCTTCTCTTCCACTGTTCTAAAAGTGATTAACGACAGATTCGATCATCAAAGTTGGATCTTCTCCATCCTTTTAATATCTCAGTTGCTGGATCGAGTGGATCAGGCAAAACCAAATTTGTCAACCAGTTGATAGAACACAAATCATCGTCCGCCACAACGTCTCGTGTGGTGTTACAAAGAGTGGCAATCGGCTAAGATATTACTTCAAAAAAGTCAAGGAGAATTAATTTCGTTTGTAGAAGGCACAATTTGCGACGACGATGGGATCGTGTCTGACTTTAGTCAAATATGTTAGGAGAATACAAAGAAGAAATTAAGTTTGGTTTACACGAAAAGGACGTCAGCGTAATGTTAGTATCATTTACATGACTCAAACTGTGTTTCAACAAAGTAACGCACATTGCAAATCTCAGGTGAAAGTGTTAGCTAAATAGTCAGAAACCCCTTGACCAAATGATGCATATAACAATGCCACACATGCGCATTTAATCATCGATTTCAAACCCACCACGCCCGATTACATCAGTCTTCGTACCGTTTTTTTTTTTTTTTTTTTTCACAGTTGGTGTAAATAAGGACATTCTGTCATTTATATCCTTTTGGCGTCGGTCTGAAGAAAAAAACTATAAAAACATCCTGCACTTCTTTTATTCCAAACTGTATTCAACATGACATTCTTTCAATCTCATCCTCCTACCAAATATATTCTGCACTGTACGGCATCATCCGTGCAAATTTGTTAGAAGCCAGGCTCAAGGAACTGTTACGACAGTTTACTTTGACAGCACGTATTACGACTCCATGCTCATAAACTAAGTAACAGAAAGATGCAAAACTAACCAATTTTGTACTTAAGAAGCAATTCAATTATCAAAGTCATTAATGAAACTTTCAGAGGATCTTACAGGATTGTGAACTGAATCCAATATAATCATAAAAGTTTATATTCAAGTCCAAAATAATCGAATGTTCTGAATGATTATCGAAATCTACAAAAACCGAGAGGCTGCTTAACATCACATAGAAGATCAGCAGATGATGAAGAAAATAACAGAGGACAGAACAAGGCCACCATGCACGCTGGCGAAAGTCTGCTAACAATGTTAGACACCGGGGAGAAAGATAAAGTAGTTACCCGCTCACAGTAGCCACGATATTCTGCAGCCACTTGATCGAATACCATCATGTTATCGAGGTCGAATGTCGTCTGCTTCCCTAAAAAAAAAATGCCACTGCATCCTAACGGACTTGATCGAACCGGGGGACAAAGAGACTGCACGAGACTCAAGTTCGAGCCTATAGCACACATAACAAATCTTCATCACGACGTCCTCATAAAACATCCCTTCTAAGAGATTAAGGAAAAGTAAAAATAGCCCAAAGGATTTTCCCTTTGTCATTGAACATTCGTTTTAATAATTATTCAAAAAGTTGATCCAATTCGCCGCACCATTAAAAAAAATACTCGATAACATTATATGACAAGTGTAAGATCGCTCAGACTACATAGAGTATATTTGCATTAGCAGGCACATTTGTTTTCTTTTATTTTATGCTCAGTTTTAATGGGAAACTGGGAGCAAAGATGCGCAGTCTGAGGCGGCCGACCAATAAGGACAGTGGTGAATGAAAACCAACAGCCCTGTTCAGGGCCACCCAGATCTCTAGAACAGAGAGACATCCATCCTATTTCTCATTTCTTTTATGATTGTGTATCATTTGTTTATGTTTATAGTGTTGTGTGTGTCTATACCGTTGAAAACAAAATCTTATAACCACTTTCGCCCTTCTGTGTGATGGCATGCTATGTATGTCAGGACATAGATATGCGTCTAAAGTTATGTATATCTATATCGCGTGCTTATTTTTTTGTCCATGATTTCATATTGTTCTTTAAGATAATGGTCATTTTTAATACGTTGCAAACATTTGTCCATGATTGCAGGTTATAAATAGGTTTTTTTATGAGTTTAGAATGTTCTAGAAAAAATGTTGTTTATAATTTTATGGAATTTATATATATAATTCAATCCTGTCTTAAGATCAATCTCTGGAATCCATTTTTTATCAGAGTGTACAGTTGTGTTCAGGTATAATTCGATAGGAATTATTTATTAAAGTATTCATTGAAACTACTAAGTGCTCATTGACTTTGGACTATAACATTACTTCGGAATTATTTTGAAGTCATTCAAATACTTTCTGGATTACATCATTCTGGTACATCAGGATATTCAAGACAATTGGAATTCATTCAGAAGATTCTATCCCTTTGCACTTGTAATAGGCAATTTTGGATTATTTGGGATTTATTTCACAATACTTTAAGTGTTTCTTAAATTTTCACTTTGTAACTTAGAAATAAATTGTTTGTTGGTTTTACTTACATTGTTGGTTTCACTTTCTTTCTGTTATTTAAATTAAGGCCTAGAGTCGTAACTCTGTTAACACTTTTAAATCTTGTATGTGATTGTAATTTTTGATGTTTGTGTGAAACAGTGCGTAAAATAGTTTCTACTATTTCCGTTAGTGTTATGTGGTGTGTTTAGATAGTGTGTGTGTGTGTGTGTGTGTGTGTGTGTGGTAATAAAAATGCAGAGGCTGGACAGTAAGCGTTTGTGTTGGAAAGTAATCAACAAGTGATGCTGGATAGTATATGTGTTGTGCTGGATTCTACTAAAAAAAAAGTGGTTGTTGAATATGACATGTGATGTGTTGGATTGTAATAACAAACAAATAACATTATCGTTTGCGTTGTGCCCCCAAGTGGCATCTCCATGTTAAATTCCAGTAATGCCCCTAATTCCCATTTCCATATAAACCTATGGGATAATGTTAGTTTCCCGTATGCCGCCAACACTACAACATTTATAGGGCACAACGGAAATGATCATGTTACAGAATTTCCCATTGTGCCCCGAAGTGTCACGCCAGTGGAAACCAATGGACAATTTTACCATAGGATTATCCGTTATGCTCCTAAGTGTTTACCTACATAAGTTTATGGGCTGATGTTAATTTCTCTTATGCTCTCCAAGAATTCAGTATAACGTCTATGTAGCTGTTTGGCGTTTCATGATCTGATTTCCATTTCACGCGTACACACATTTGTCCATTCTTTTGGTTGCCATATAGCTATAGAATATGACAAGAAACAGTAAACTTGCCAAATATAGTTATATGCATTTTACGTATCATGTCAAATTTGGGGAAGTGATCATGATCATGGAAGGTTTCAAAAATATGGGGCATACCCCTTATCTCTGTATTCACGGTCTTGCCCTTAGCTCCGTGTTCAGGGCCTAACCTTTACCCCGGTATTCACGGCTCCCTAACCCCGTCCTCACAACTTGGCCTCTATATCCGTATTCACGGCCTAGCCCCTAGCCCCGTCCTAACGACTTGGCCTCTGTCTCCGTATTCACGACCTAGCCCCATGCTCCTTATTCACGAAACTCTTCACCTTCAGTGCACGCTGGAACCAACACTGCAATAGTGTACAGTGAAATAAAACTAACTGACTAGAAGAGATTTCAAAATAGCAACACATTTAAATACAGATGTGTGTTAAATATGTATAGTTTATTCTGCAACAATTTAATAAATATAAGACCGTTGACGAAGGTCGGCCAATGTGGATATGTATGCGCGAAAGCTTGCCAGAAGCTTCGCGAGGGTTGGTGGTTCTTCTAGGGGTTTTCCTGAGTTCTTCCTCCACCAGATAAAGTGGACTCCATGTATAGCATATAATGTGCTGAAAAATGGTGTTAAATCCACAATAAATTTCCATTGTGCCTCCAAGTGCTACAACAATATAAACCTTTAATACAGGATTTGCCGTTATGCCCCAAAGTGTCCCACCCATGACTTCTTCGCTGATGACTCAGGAAGATGACTGATGGCTCAAGAAGCGTTCATAACAGCATTAGAAACACGGAAATTTGGAGTATTTTAACAGGCAGGAGAGAACATTGTCATGAATTGTTCATAACACGAGTTAAGATGTTCATATGTGACTGGGAAAAAAAATATGGAGCAACAAGACCTTTATAATAGACTGAAATGCATAAAATAAGACACTTATTATTAAGTTGCATGCGCCTGCATGAATTGCCTGTTGTATGGTCACTATGTGGATTAATAATCGGAGATGTACAGTAGTTAATATCCGACTGCAGAAATTGCCTGTATGGTCACTATGTAGACTAATAACCGGAAGTATACAGTAGTTAATATCCGCTTCATCATGCTCACACAGTTATAGGGTAAAGGATTAAGAGTCATTTGAAAGATAACGAGTTTGTGGAACCTGACAGATGTAGAAAATAGCGCATTAGCGCATGATGCAGTTAGAACATGCGGGGTTTGTAAATTAGTGTTAATTACAAAACCAGAGAGGAACAATAAAATACATTCCAAAACATCACTAAAAACAGTAAATTGCACACATGAGAGCGTGAAAAGGTACTTACAATGTCATCATGGTAACAAGAGACATTAACGAAGAAATGAAAAAAGACAATGGGCAATGAAAATCACTTGAATGCTAATGTGATCATGGATACAGTTCAAGTTCATTCAAATTTTGTCCAAAGAAGAATTAAAAATTACATTATAAACTATGTATTTTCCTGAATAAAATTTTAAACATGTACAAGTTTAATGCTTCCATAAAATCTTCTGTCACAAAGAATTACTACAAACTCAGCTAAATTGGGTTGATATGGGAAGAGTTGTTACACAACATGAATGAAATAATGCAGAAACGAAATACAAAATACCAGAGATGTACACGCTGTGAAATCAACGAGATTAAAGTGGTAGTACAACGTATGAAATGAAGATATTAAAGATATAAATTTTTTTTTAAAAAAAAATCTAAAATTTGAAAACAGCTAATTTAAACTCAATTTATTTCCGCATGAACAGCCAAATTAGCATTCAAATTTAAAAAATCATCAATGGACAATAGAGCTAAAAGTTTAGACGATATGTCAACATTGGACACAATGGCTGAATTAATGGATGACATGCTGTGTGCAAAATATAACAATTTAATCAATTACATAAACAAAAATGACACGTGAATGATTCGCTTCCTCTGAGAAATAGAGTTACAAAATTATGTGAAATTCATTTAGCCGTTCTGTTGCTGATAGAACAAAATTTTATTATATAATCTCGAGACAGATCGAACTCAGACTGCTGGCAGAACAGCATCAACTGGTGCTTCCGGTCTTACCGAAATCACTGCTGGGTCTCCTCTCTCTCTCTCTCTCTCTCTCGTGGATGTTAAGATATAATTATAAGAAACCATATTACTTTTGTTTCGCCATACATGTCAGTTTCTAGTCGATTGCAAGGAAAAGGCTTATTCTAAGTGAACTAGAATCCCTGCTCCATTTGTCAACATTTAATTAATTAAAAAGAATCTTCCAATAGAGAAGATTGTTAAAGCAAGGCGATTTTAGATGAAGCTGTACCATCCGGCCTCATTTAGTCAATCTTTAGTAATATTCTCGTTAAAGTGAAATTGTTCAGATTCTTGGAAGATAAATTAAAGCCATATAGTCAATACTGCTAATGATACCTATTTTTATTGTTAGAAGACCACGGACTGTCTGATTACCTGTATGGCTCAAATATGACTGACTGTCTAATTACCTGTGCGACTCAAATATGACGGACTGTCTGATTACCTGTCTCGCTCAAATATAACGGACTGTCTGATTACCTGTATCTCTCAAGTATGACGGACTGTCAAATTACCTGTATCGCTCAAATATGTAATGTGAAACGTTATTGAGTTTTAATTAAAAAAGAAATAAGCTGTGCCAGAACTGCAATCAACCAAATATAATAAAATAAACAGGAAATATTTATATGGTTGTGTGTGTCGCTGAAGTCATGTACTTTTTATCGTTGTAGTAATATAACAAATTCGAACTGTGTAATACTTGAAAGGAATAGCAGCTGAGCTCATTACGTTACAGCAAGTAAATATGATTTGATAAGAAGTACGAAAATTATTTCGGCATTTGCAGATGCAAACAACTTATCTTCAAACGGATGTAACTCAGTAACCAGTGAATGTATAAGCGTGCAGCTTTTGCATTGACAGTACTTTAAAATGTGCTAGCAAAAAAATTTAAGCTGAAATTTAATTCCATTATGTTTATTTAAAAAATAAAAATAAAATATTATAAACAAATTGCAACAATATCTTGGCTTCATGTGTTATCAGAGTTTGTTCCAACTAAATATAAAAACTGGTACCCACGCCTTACCACCAGGGATATTATAATCCCTTCACTCAGTCTGTCCGTTCATTTCCCCCTTCGTTATCGTCCCTCCCCATCAAGTGCAATGTGGAAATATACGATGTTATTTGTCTTGTCTGTGCAGTAATTATGTACCAGAGGGTTAATATTCTTGGATCCCCGAGGGTGGAGGGGTGGGGGCAAACCTTGTGGAGTAGAAGACATATTACATGTAACGGATTCCTGGTTCAGATTCCTGGGTAAATGTTGGGGCGTTGGGGTATAGGTGAGTATGTCGGTGAGTTATATATTGTAATGTTGTCCCTCTTGGTAAAGAGGGATGGTTAATTAGATTTGGCTGTCGTTATCTAGAGGATGACTTCCCTCGATTTTATTGCCCGGTGTGAGTGGATAGATAGAACATCAACAGAGAACTGAGCAAGACTATTAAGAAGAAATAATACAATACGAGCCCCCTTTAGACAAGAAAATAAAAATTTAATCGATAACAAAAATAGTGTCAGCTTCAATTCAAATAAATTTACGTTAACATAATCTCAATAGCAGTGTTCTATTTTAGATTCGTTCATCATGTTTACGAGTGGTGAAAAGAGCACAATGTCCACGTCTGATTTGCATCACCTAGCTAGCGTCGCTTCCAGTCTTTGCCTCCGGTATCATACGTCTCCCCACCTTCGCGTGTATACGTTGATCTTCCTTGATCTTTCTATTCTGAACGCTTCATCTCTTTTCCGGACTTCCGTCTTCGGACTGATCCCATCTGTTCCTAGGAGCTTTTTCCTTCAATGACAAGATTACCACTAAATCTCTATATGTAACATCTTCTATACGTATATAAATTCTCTCACTTTCGTTACTCATAAAGCATAAACTAGCTATCCAAACACTGCATAAATTCTGACATAAGGTGACCTTAACAATTAATGGTCCTTATAGATTTAGACTGCATTTTGAGTAAGGTACAATCGTTATCTCTAGTTACAAATGACCCCTGTAATATACATCCAAGTCTGACCTAATTCGATAGATCATCACTCTCGCTTCAAAGCGATTGACCACAAATTAACATGTGAGCGGTGCATATAAACAACATTCCCGTATCTCTCTGCATACGCTACCACATGATTCCTTAGACATCCAATCTAGTCAGTTCCACTCAATAAGATACATACTATCGATTACTATTGCATAAGACTCACTAACTTCTAGCTCATAGCAATCCTTAACCTACAAGATTCTTTAAGCATTACAAAATCATCTAGAAATATGCAATCATCGTTACCTCACGATAATCAGTATCGTCCTAACAGACAAAGAAAATTAATTCATATAACCCTATAAAATCCAACATATCTGAACATTTGGAGTCAATTCTATCAATGAACTAGTAACTGTAAAATTAAGGATATAAATTGCATAACAACTCTAGCATATCAACATATTTCCATGAAATCGAATAACGATACATAGTTTGAATCCTAGTCATATCAAACACATTTGCATAGACAAGACAAATAAAATAGAAAATTACATGAAAATTGAAATTGCGTGCCTTAATTCTGTTCTTTTCAGAATTGTGCGTCCTAGCACTGAAGACTGTCTTTTCTTACAAGACAGCCACCTGGTCCCGTTTACTTGTTTTAACGAGGAAAACACTATTCTTTAGGTTTCCCCGGAGCCAGACGAGTCTTGTCTCTCGCAGGAAAACTCTCGGACTAAAGAATTCGACCAAGGTCGTTACTTTTAAATTCAACATTACTTCCAAGGTGTACGCCTTAATTTAAACTGACCAATCGAAATCAGCGGTACCTAATTTTTCCCCAAGATAATTATTGCTTTCTTAAAATTTTGACAGCCTAGAATCTGAGAAAAACAATGCATATCAACTTCCCTTTGAAAATGACATTTGACATGGGATTCCCATCAAGCGGTTATGGTCGGTATCTTTAATGTTTACTTTCTCAGGACAGCGTTGTGATGATGCCCGGGTCAATTCTAAATGAACCGTAAATGCTGGCCTTTCAAGTCTAACACTGACATGAAGAAAAGGTCGAAGTGACCCTTTATTAGGGGGATAATACCACAGTATTGACAGATTATGGGATTATACAAGAGAATCGACAGTTTACATTTATTACGGAATTATACCATATTATCGACAGTTTACCTTTATTACGGAATTATACCATTTTACCTTTATTATGGGATTATATCATAGTATCAACAGTTTACCTTTATTAAGGAATTCAACCATAGTATCGACAGTTTACCTTTATTACGGTATTATATCATAGTATCGACAGTTTACCTTTATCACGGGATTATACCGTAGTATCGACAGTTTACCTTTATTACGGGATTATACCAATAACTCAAATAATCATAAAAGTCACAACGTCTGTCCTTATAAGTTTCAATGTGCACCGATTGCACTACGAATCATTGTTTGAAGAGAGTAAAGGAATTTGTATTGCTATTGGTCTAAATTTACTTATATTTATGAATTTACTAGAAAATGACAATTGAGCAGCATGTAAAAGACGTAACAGAAACGTTTGAAAAGTATTCATTATATGCATCTGATTATTAATACAATGACGTACATTGCACCGTGTACTCTGTGTGGTACAAAAATAAAAACGCAAGGTCATTTTTGCATCTGCCTAATTGGCATACTTCAAATTTGTATAGTACTTTTCGTTCCCTTTATGACCATCACAAAATTGTTATTCTCAAAACATAATAAAACTGACAGGATATTCAATGACGTCAACGTCCAAAACAATCATTTGTACTCATTGTTATCGCATTTGCAAGTGCTGTTTTCAGAATGTACAATTAACTACTGTGTTTGTTCCCGTTTTAGTGTTTCCTGTAATTCTTCCTTGGCTTTCTGCACTAGATCTGGATTCAGCAGGAGGTCAACGGCGGTCATTGTCAAGGCTTTGGCTTGGGCAAGCGTATAACGCTGAGCACGCTCAGCACCTGCAGTAGGAAGAAAAGAGATTTTGTGTGTCATACAAGTTTCAGATCTATACATTTTCCTACTTCTTACTTTATACAAAGTTAATAACATCACTTTGACATTTCACATCTTCATGCGGAGCATTGTCTAAAATCTCTTAAGCAAATTTTATTTGGTGATAATCGAGTTAGAAATTGTTGTTGTTGTTGTTGTTGTTAGACTATACATGGCGGCCGGTATCAATGGTGAAGGAAGAACCCGGGAAAACCCCGGAAAGAACCACCGACCCACGAGAAGCAACTGGCAAGCTTACTTATATACCCACATTGGCCGAACCTGAGACTCGAACCCACGCAGACTGAGGTGAGATGGCAATGATCCGTAACGATGGGCGCTTTAGACCACTCGGCCACTCGGGGCACCGTTAGAAATTGTAAAGCAATGAATGAAATGAATACGCTTTTTGCATTTTTATATCATTCATATTTTTCGTTTTTAAAATAAGTAGTGGGTTGTGGGTTAGGTGCAAATTGTAGTTGTTTACACTGATTGCAAATTATCAGAATGATTTATGTGATAATCAACAGTCGTAAACAATATTAATACAGTTACTTTCGTTCAATTTGTGAATAAAATCTTGCCCAATTGTTATCAATGCTTGTACTTACTATATTTTGTTTCTTCTGAATCATCAACTTCATAAATAAGTTTACTGCTGATTATTTCATACGAGTGTGCTGCTAACCTTGTTGAGCGGCAGATTTGTCCCTTTTACATAAGTCTTCAAATGTTGTCAAATTCAATATTTTTGTCATTCCTCTCTTACAAAATGAATGTGAAGAAAAATGTCGTTATACCATCAAAGTCAATATCACATTTAAGGTTTCCTTTTTGAAATTGAAAATGAAAACAAAAAGATATTTAGTTTCATTAGTAATAAATCGTTATGAAAGATTGCAAAGTGTGGAAATAAGTTCGATTTGGTGGTTCGTATACTCACATTAAGTCTTAGTGCTACGAACTCTTCTTATTTCAGATAGTTCAAAAGAAAACTAATGTAACGACTGCAATATAGATGCCTTGAGAGGTGAAAATGGGTGAAGCTGGTTGAAAATGTGCCATTTGCCTTCGTACGCTTTCAGGATGCAGGGCCTTCATGCTTGAGCGATTCTCTCCACGACTGGTGGCGAGAATTGTTTATTTCTGAGGACCTGCGTAATATGATCCAGAAGTGCAGCTTCAGTAGCTCTGGGAAGGGAAGAAACTGCCGTCGTGGTTGTTTTGAGTAGAGGAGGGAAAATCTTAATTTCCCTGGAGTCACCGGTGCGAAATTGATGAGGTCGTTGAATCACGACTTCTCTCATCTGAATGGTGCAATGAGGATCATTCGACACTTTGATTCTCTTGCTTTCTTTATCACTTATGGAATCAGAGGTGTTGGAGGGTAGGCGTAGGCGTCCAGGCCGTTCCAATCTATCGATAGAGCGCCGACTGCCCAGGCTTTTGGATCCGGGACTGGAGATACAAACGTTGGGAGTTTGGTATTCATTCTTGTTGCAAACAGGTCCATCAACGGTCGGTCCTATCGTGTACATATCGGAGTTAAAATGAGGGATGAAGAGACCCTTCTGTCTGTATTGGTTGATTGTTTTGCGATAAAAACTTTGCTAGTACGTTAGGCGTACCAGGATAGAGCCAACGTGCACGTGGATTTTTTTGACAACACCGCTTTAGAAAGTGCCACACCAGGACGCAATGGTCTGGGTACTTGGTTCCTCCTTGTTGTTTTGAGAGAAGTCACCACTGTAGAGTTGTCGGACAGAATGAGGAGTCATTTGCCATTTAAATATTCCGGTCACCAGTGAAAGGCTTTCACAATGGCTGTCATCTCCAGAATATTGATATGCAGATGTCGTTCCTTGGGAGACCATGCACTGTTGGCTTCTCAAAAGGATGGTAGTAGGCGGGTTTCCCAGCCTCTCCTACTTGCATCGGTACATACTGTAATCTTGGGTGGTTGTACTTGCAGAGGTATACCCGCCGTGAGCCAAGTTGTTGTTACAGTCGTGTTTGTTGCACGTGTACCTATTTGTGTGTGTGTGATTTAGGTTTTTAACGTACCTTTAACAATTTTTCAGTCATATCACTACGATGTCTGCAGTGTGACAGTTTATAGTGATGTCTAGCACTGGGGCATCATGCCGCAGACACGTGGCATGATGTCCCACCCAGTCACATTATCCTGACACCAGGCCGACCAGTCCTACACTAACCTCTTAATGCTGAGCGCCAAGCGAGGCAGCTGTTAGTTCCATTTTTAAAGTCTTTGGTATGACTTGGCCGGGGTTCGAACCCGCGACCTCCCGCATCCGAGGCGGACGCTCTAACCACTAGGCCACCGGAGCGGTCGTGTACCTATTTATTGTTGCATATGATGTTAAGGTAATAACAGGAATTTCATACTTTTGTATCTCCTTGAATAACAAGATTGATTCCTTCATACGTTCGGGAAGAGATCTAAACTATTGATACTGGGATTTGTTTTACAAATCGATGTTTTTGAATATGTAACTATAGTAGTTTAATATTTATTCAGCTTTTACGAGAAAAAAAATAAGCTGTAACCTCTATCTTCATCATGTCTTCTTCAGTTGTCTCTTCAAATGATTTACCTAACATCTTTTCTCTAAACCAAAAGAAGTTGGAATTTTTTAATACTAACAGTTCTCGGTGAATAACATTGCAAGCTGCCTTGCTGAACACGTTACTTTGGATTACTTAATTTGATTGTCACACAACTGTTAGATGAGGGGATCTTTAGGTATTCCTTGATGTTGTCGAAATTTACATTTCCCTTGAAATCCATTGTGACATTGCAATCTTTGAGGTAACAGACTTCAATGCCGAGATTCAATCTGAAGCATTCAAGTATTTCAATTAATGTACCAAAGTCTTGCACCGCTAATATGAATTTGAACACAGCGCTATTGTTGGTTTTCATAAATCTGATTTTTACAGCAAGAGGAAATAACCCCTTCTGTTTTTCGACAACATTCTCTAAATCTGAATTCTTCTTTATTCGGTGTAAACATTGGATAGCCTTCTTTGTCAGTTATGTCATCATTAACATTGGGCAGCCTTCATTGTCAATTATGTTATCATTAACATTAATTAGCTTTCATTGTCAAATACATCATCATCAACATTAGATAGCCTTCAGTGTTAATTATGTCATCGTCAACCTTCAGTGTTAATTATATCACCGTCAACATTAGATTGCGTCGGTGTTAATTATGTCATCGTCAACATTAGACAGCCCTCACTTTCAGTTATGAGATGATCAAAATTAGTTGGCCGATGATGACATAAATGACAATGAAGGCGATGTCTTTACAAATTAGTATGCTGTCACAAAATATATCCAAAACAAGTATATATATATATATATATATATATATATATATATATATATATATATATATATATCACGTCTGCATCTGATACATGATGATGAAAACAACGCAGACATGCTAGATGTATCAAACTATATCTCTATAAATGATCACTCTTCAAATTCAGATCTTTTATTAGTACCAAACGGCGTCTGCCTGTCGTCCTTTATTTTATCAGGTAAATTCCAATATATTGTACCAATGTATTTATTAATAATTCTCATATGGCTCTAGTTAAGTTTTGTAATTCGTGAGATAATTAGTGTGTTTTTAAATATTTTGTAAGTAAGGGAGGCGTTAGACTTGTGGCAAATAATTGGTCTCAAGGCCCATAGTTTAATAATGGTGCAGCAAAAGAAATTTCGACACAAAATAATCAAGAGACCTCTTTACTGAACAACCTATCATGGAATTTATTTTTAAAAACAGTGATTGAGTGTCCCAGAAATATTCTCGTACATGATAATAATGGTACAACAAAATAATCCAACCCCCACACCACCGACAGCATACGAGAAAAATCTTTTCTCTAAACATACCTGGAAATCAATTTCAACCCAAATCCACCTCTTGCTCGTACCCAATATAAGAGCAAATTTACAAACGGTAAACTGAATTACTAGCATACAGAAATGTACACTAAACGTACCAGCATCAGTGGTGAAGTCTCGCGTATGATTTACAGCAACACCACCTATGTAGAAGTGCGGGTGAATACTGGGTACCATTCGAGACACGTTGCCCATATCGGTTGAACCGTATATCCCTGAGCGAAAGGACGGGCCATCGTCTTTATGAATGGACGCTAAATTGCTCTCGTACAACCTGGACAGGATCTCATTGCTGACCAGAGCTGAATAAGGCTTCTCGAAGGTTTGATATTCCATCTAGAGAATGAAATGTATGAAATGTATTTTACACAGGAGTGATGTGACAACTCTTTTTGTCACGGGAAATCGGTTAATTGGCTAATTTGAAGTGGGGAAAAGAATGTCTGCAGCCGTGGGAAATTGCTGAATTTTATTTTATTTATTTATTTTTTTTTTTTTTGCTTTTTATTGAGCGAAAAAGATATGCGAGATTTAATACTTTACATGCATTTATTTTTTCAGACAGTAAAAAGACCATGTATCAAATCAGTCAACAAAATCAATGAATTATAAAGAATGCATGTCGTTATTGAATGTTGAGAAATATGCAGATATATTATCTTTTCACACTCCTCTGGATTTCAATATTTAGACGTTCTAGCTATAAATGCTACATGGGGGCAGGTGAAGATGAAGGTGATTTGGGCCGTGTTTTGTAACAGGTAGATATCAAGGCGATTTGGGCCGTGTTTTGTAACAGGTAGATATCAAGGTGATAGTGCTTCAGACAGCGTCTTGTAACAGGTAGATAGGAAGATTATTGTGCTTCGGGGCGTGTTTTGTAGCAGTCAGATGTTATAATGATAGTGCTTCATGCCGTTGTGTGAAAGGTGGATATCAAAGTGATAGTGCTTCGGGCGGTGTTTTGCTACAGGTAGATATGAAGGTGATAGTGTTTCGGGCCGTGTTTTGTAACAGGCATATATAAAAGTGACAGTGCTTCGGGTGGTGTTTTCTAACAGGTGGTTTATGAAGGTGATGGTGCTTCTGACCGTGTCTTGTAACAGATAGCTGTGAAGGTGATAGTTCTTCGGGCCGTGTTTAGTAACAGGCAGATATGAAGATGAAAGTGTTTCGGGCCGTGTTTTGTATTAGATAGATATGACGGTGATAGTGCTTCATGCCGTTTTTTGTAACGTCTGTTCCAAAAATAATTTATTTTTAGCTGATGACGAATATCATGCATTTATTTAAAATTTACAAAGATTTTAGAGAAAAATATTAAGATAAACGTGCGTGTGCCCATCTATGTTTAAATGAAATCTATAGCTTACGCCATCTCGAAGTTCAACGTTTATATTCCATTTATTAGCTAGACAGGAAACTGTAGTTAATGTCTGTCAGTAATGCTATAAGAAGTGCATTACGCTCCAATATATTTACATGTTTTTTGATACAGCATACATTACTGAAATAAAGAATTTAAATTTACTCCGATTTCCTCCTGTAGGTGATGACATTGTAACCAGTCATTCAGTTGTACAAGAGAATGACTTTCTATCAGACTCAACGTTAAGTTAGTTCCCAGAACACTGTCTCCTTTAAGACTTTGTTCGTATGGATCAAGACATTGTCTACACGGGCTATGTTTGGTATAATGTAATTACGCCTTGCATAAGGCATTATCTACACGGACTATATTTGGTATAATGTAATTACGCCTTGCATAAGGCATTATCTACATGGGCTATGTTTGGTATAATGTGATTACGCCTTGCAGAAGACATTGTCTACATGGGCTGTGTTTGGTATGATGTTATTACTCTTTGCATTAAGACATGGTCTATGCGGGTTATGTTTGGTATAATGTAATTACGCCTTGCATAAGGCATTATCTACATGGGCTATGTTTGGTATAATGTGATTACTCTTTGCATTAAGACATGGTCTATGCGGGTTATGTTTGGCATAATGTAATTACGCCCTGCATAAGACATTATCTACACGGGCTATGTTTGGTATAATGTAATTACGCCTTGCATAAGACATTATCTACATGGGCTATATTTGGTATAATGTAATTACGCCTTGCATAAGGCATTATCTACATGGGCTATGTTTGGTATAATGTGATTACGCCTTGCAGAAGACATTGTCTACATGGGCTGTGTTTGGTATGATGTTATTACTCTTTGCATTAAGACATGGTCTATGCGGGTTATGTTTGGTATAATGTAATTACGCCTTGCATAAGGCATTATCTACATGGGCTATGTTTGGTATAATGTGATTACTCTTTGCATTAAGACATGGTCTATGCGGGTTATGTTTGGCATAATGTAATTACGCCCTGCATAAGACATTATCTACACGGGCTATGTTTGGTATAATGTAATTACGCCTTGCATAAGACATTATCTACATGGGCTATATTTGGTATAATGTGATTGCGCCTTGCAGAAGACATAGTCTACACGGGCTGTGTTTGGTATAATGTGATTGCGCCTTGCAGAAGACAGTCTACACGGGCTATATTTGGTATAATGTGATTGCGCCTTGCAGAAGACATAGTCTACACGGGCTATATTTGGTATAATGTGATTACGCCTTGCAGAAGACATGGTCTACACGGGCTATGTTTGGCATAATGTGATTACTCTTTGCATTAAGACATTGTGTATGCGGGCTATGTTTGGTATAATGTGATTACGCCTTGCAGAAGACATGGTCTACACGGGCTATGTTTGGTATAATGTAATTACTCTGCATTAAGACATTGTTTATGCGGGCTATGTTTGGTATAATGTGATTACTCTTTGCATTAAGACATTGTCTATGCGGGATATGTTTGGTATAATGTAATTACTCTTTGCATTAACACATTGTCTACACGGGCTATGTTTGGTATGATGTAATTACTCTTTGCATTAAGACATTGTCTATGCGGGCTATTTTGGTATAATGTGATTACGCCTTGCAGAAGACATGGTCTACACGGGCTATGTTTGGTATAATGTAATTACTCTTTGCATTAAGACATTGTCTATGCGGGTTATGTTTGGAATAATGTGATTACCCCTTGCAAAAGACATTGTCTATACGGGCTATGTTAAGTATTAGGTAACTACGCTTTGCATCACATCCTCCAAATTCGTAACCAGCCATATTTAATGTCGGCCATTAAAGTGTACAATAGACCTCTCGTTCTAGGAAGGGTCATTAATGTGTACAAGTGACCCCTCGATCTAGGACAGCGACTTTCAGTCAACTAACACATGACAAAAATTTGAGAGTACAGTTCGTCAATCGAATCACTCATGCTGATCTTTCCCCAACATTTTTCACTCCAGATGCGGGTAGTCAGGCAGTTTGACCTGGGCCCATATTGATCACCTGTTCGGGTTGTACTCTATAGCGTTGAGAATTTAGAAACCTTTAAAACTTCAACAGCTCTCATGCAATATTCATTGAATTGTCACCATATATTTAATGTCCTTGCCAATCGGCAAGAATTCTTTTTCTTCATATAGAAAACAAGAGTTTAAAGAAGTAGACGTGTTATTAGTGGTTTTAATATTCTCCTCAAGTTTGAGTGGTAAATTATAATGTGAAAAGCGAGATGGACATTAGCTGCTTTGTGTTAATTAATAGATGGAGAGTTCTCCTCAAGTATGAGTGTCTGATTATAAATTGTGAAAGACCTAGGTGGATATTAGCTGCTTCGGTTATGATGTCCCTGTTGCAAAAATATGTTGTTTACGGGAACATTTTCTGAAAAATGTCGATGACCTACGGGTTTACAGTTTTGTCTGAAAACATCGATGGTCTAATGATTTCAGTTCTTTTGTTTCAAAATATCTATGACCTAAAGATTTTCACATTTTGTCTAAAAATATCAATGATCTAAGGATTTTGAATTTTTTTTTAAATTTGAAATTATCGATGATCTAAACGTATTCGATGTTTTATCTGAAAATTTCGATGACCTAACGATTTTTAATATTTTGTCTGAAAAATATCGATGACTTAAGGGTTTTCAATGTTTTGTCTGAACATGTCGATGATCTAAGGGTATTCAATGTTTTCTTAGGATATATAATCTATGCCGCGCTCTATATACCATAGCAACAACATTGCTTGACCTTTTTATTTACATTAATCATTCACTTAAATTTCTCCATTCACAGAAATAACAGATGAAATCGAGTTCTGCAGACACAATGGAAAAACTTACAGAACAGCCCGTTGCCGTTGCAGCCGCCTCGAAGCATGCCACTACTTTTTGTCGGAGCTGTTTGTACTCAGCATCTGTAGGAGCTCTAACACCGACCTCTAATACCGCTTCCTCAGGAATGATATTCACTTTGGTGCCCCCTTTCTTGAAAATTGCTATAAGGACGAATGCCTAAATCAGCATATTGGTACGATTAAGGACTTTGTGGCCGAAGAAAAGTTAAACATCAATCAACATTAATTATTTACTGACCTTTATGTAACCTTTAATACAAATGTCAGCGACTCAATTAAGAATAATAGTTGTATCAGAAAGTAGTGATAGGTGTGTGTGTACGTGTATGTTTGTGTGTGTTTTAAGCTTGATTTCTTGTTACCCTGAGACAAAATGTATCGATATATTCCTGCTGATTTCTACCTGTTCCCCATGAGAATGGACTTCATTACGGCCTATGCTTTTTGGATAAAACTATTTCCGTTTGTCTGATAACTCTTACGTGATAGATTAGGCAGTTTGAACGAAATCGTGTTTCTTTCAAATTGACCGGGTTTGTCCTTACTATATCGAGATCAGAATATCAAACAAATAAAATTAAACGTACCGTGTATCCGCCATGTTGGTTTAATCTGCTGCCTGAGGCATGCCATATTTTGGTAGCAGAGAACGGCGGCATCAAGGGCGTTTGCTCCCTCCCAGGGGTAAGGGGCAGCATGGGAGCTCCTCCCATGGAAAGTGACTACTAGCCTATGAAAAAAATAAAAAGCTGTTACAATCAATGAATACATTTTCATACCGTTAACATTTGTCATAAACTGTTTACAAACTTAATATCAAGTTACTACTTCCATTTTACCTTTGTATGAAAAGTTAACTGATATTGTCACAGCGGATGTCTCTTTGACCTTAAAATGTTATATAATAACCACGATCTTGTAATCTCAGGAAATCGACTGTCGACGATGACTTGACCTGCGAGAGGGTTGTTTGTCTTCCATTCTCATCAGCAGAACATGGGGTGACTTGTGGATACCAAAATATGAATCTGTCACTCTGTCCTATTTCTTTTTAACAGCAATATAAGTTGTGCATTTAATGCCATCTTGTTTATCTTACAAAAGCATTTTCTCACCTTGAGTCGATGAAGTCTATTAAGAACAGTTTCTCGTTCCATTATGCACTGAATAAACGATATATAATGCCCTATTTACCCCATTCTATAGGGGTAACAATAAACGATACATAGTGCCCTATTTACTCCATTCTGTAGGGTTAATAATAAACTATATATAGTTCCCTATTACACCATTCTATAGGGTTAACAATAAACGACATCTAACGCCCTATTTAACCCATTATATAAGTGCAACAAGGACACTTGCAAGTCTTGACATAAATGAACAACTGAGCTGCTATAATTTTTTCAAACTTTAAGTGTAGATGGCCACAAATGAATATCTTTTAATTCGAGAGGGATTTGATAAATATTGGGAGAAAAAAAAACAATCGGACTCAACAGTTAGGACCGAGACTGAACATGTAAACCGTGCCAACTGAATGAATAATCTTCTATTTCTGTAATATGTTGTGCTCAATATCCATAAATGATCGTTAACTCAGGAACTTGTTGTGTCCAATATCCACGAATACTCTTCTACCTCAGTAACTTGTTGTATCAAATATTCACGAATACTCTTCTACTTCAGTAATTTGTTGTATCAAATATCCACGAACACTCTTCTACTTCAGTAATTTGTTGTATCAAATATCCACGAATGCTCTTCTACCTCGGTAATTTGTTGTATCAAATATCCACGAATACTCTTCTACCTCGGTAATTTGTTGTATCAAATATCCACGAATACTCTTCTACCTCGGTAATTTGTTGTATCAAATATCCACGAATACTCTTCTACCTCAGTAATCGATTGGGTCCAAAATCAATGAATGCTCTACTCCTACCGCCACATTTTGGATATGTTCTGTCTCACATGCACGTATTGTGTCCAAAATCTATGACTGCTTTTCTATTTCAGGAATCTTTTGTGTCCAATATCCATGACTGCTCTTCTACTTCACTAACTTGTTACATCCAATATCCATGAATACCCTTCTAAATCAGTAATCGGTTGTGTCAAATATCCATGAATGTTCCTCCACTTATACAGCCACATTCCGATCGTGGAACAGTTAGGAATGAAAGTCATCGACGTTGTCTGAGATAAGGCAATTGTTACAGATGCTGATATTTAAGAAAAGGCATATTTATCAATCCAAGATAGATTTGTACGATTATTATCTAATTTAAAAAAAAAAACGGACGCCAGTAGTGCTACCAAGCATCGCAGAGATGACTGATAGCGTTGGCCAAATCATAAATACACTTGCAAATCAGCGATTACGAGAATTGCTAGGAGACAAAACACTGGAGCAACTATTCACTTCTCCGTTGGCAAACAGACAAGCAACACTGGAAGCCCAAAATTTTGCTGCAAATCTAATATCGGGTAGCGGGCTACCCAGCAGTGGGCGTTTAAATAACAACGAATGCAATAAAATATTCAAACGTAGATCAGATCCCGCGTTGACATGGATGCATCGGTATTCAAAAATGAATCTATGCGCGATTATCAATATTATTCTTATGAAGCACGTGATCCGGACAAACGAGGATGAATAGCTCTACTAGTGCGAGATACAAGCAGATATTCCTGCCCACCGAGGCATTCACTGAAGCCGAGGGAATACTCGTAAAAACAAATAATACTCTATTCGCGGCATGAGAACGAGATGGTTTTCACAACAACAGTGTGATGGCCCTTTTCGAGAGTATCAAATACATAATTGATGGAAAAGAAATCGAAACGTGTCAGAATGACATCGACGTTGCAACGACGATACTTGGATTAGCCAGATATTCCGATGATAATTCGCGTAGTGCCGGCCCGTCAGTTATGTTTGCCAAAGACACCACTGACACGCCGATGATAGACAATTTCTCAAAGTACAAACTGCACGAGATGCCGCAGTTGATCAACAACCGGCTACAATGATACCACGACCCGGCGCTGCTTTTCCGCATCTGCAAGAATTTAAATCCAACACTCAGCAATGGATTTGTGGCACATCGGTCACAAATTGACGAGAATGGTCAATTTTCATGTATGATTCCACTGTTACGTTTTTTGGGTTTTTTAAATTTTGTTTAAAAAAATTATTACAATTTTTTTATTTACTTTTTTATTTTTTCATTTTGTAGAAATGTTAGAAAAGTCATATTCGGGGCTGAGCACGCAGCCGCATTAACTCGACGTGGTATGGAAAACGAAGCAATCTGGCACGCTGAAAAGGGCTAATCCAGGTGCAACAGCAGTGCTCAATGTAGAGGTAACGCTAACAAAATTGTCGATGTGGATGTCTTCGAAGACAGCATCGATCGCAGAGGAACAGCGATTACTCAGTTGTATGTCGACCGGTCGCAAAGCCACATTGTCATGGCTCACAGTGACCACCCATGCTGTTCAAGGGACCTCAGTTGGGTTGTTCACACGGCAAATCGCATCCCAGCATGGAATCGAGGCTCCAAGACATGTATTTACAGCGTTTCAAGATATACGACGGTTAATCTCACAGATAAGAAATCCAATGGCATTGGATAATATAAATGTGTCTGAGAATAAATCTGCGACTAAACAGACATCACGAACCATCCAAAGAAGTTTTTTTAATCAAAATCATGTCGCACGAGTTTATCATCGTTTACTATCATTTATAGGCCGCGACCGAAACATCACAACGCTCTATCCAATTTATTTCATTTCGCTGGAGCATCCAGATTTATTTAGACAATAAATGGTTGACATGCATTTTCGAGCTAGTTTGCGAACACTACCCGCTGCTCTCACTGCGTTTAGCTGTATCGCTGTAATAAAATACAGCTTATTACTGGGGTTGATGGACGAAAGAAGGTCGTTGACGCGTCGATGGAAAACATGTAGACAGCATACTTAACTGCGGAGATGCTGGTCACTGCAATCGATTACACGCAATACAATAAAGTATGTCATATCATCACACCAATGTAACCCCGACACAGGGTCAGATCAAAAACCTACAATCACTGGCAAAGAACCGATGTGGAGTAACACTTTCGCTTAAAACTGGTGGATCAAGCAAAATTAGCGTTGAATGAACGACAGATCAACCACGTAAACGAAACTAAAACTAAAAAACATCGGAGTCAGATTAACGTTGCTCGCGTCATACATCGAAGATATTACCCAAAAAATGTGGAATATTTTCCTTTTTGACTGAACAACCAACTTTAATTGCCACTGCAGGCCCGCGGTTGCAAAAGCTGCTGAAATCGGTGTAGTTGTAGTTAAACTAGAATGGCACAAAAAAGGTGACTAAAGGCCGTTTGGCGATCCCAAAATAAAAAGCAATGGACCAGGGCTCAGACTAACACCAAAACACCTGCAAAAAGGATCCAGTCTCAGACTAACACTAAGCCACCTGCAAATGGGATCCAGTTTCAGACTGGAACGGGTTCGAATCGGAACATAAATCTTCCCATATCCAACTTTGATATCGCACAAGCAAAACAGTGGGAACATTAGAGGGGTTTCATGCGAGATCAGCTATCTGATGGACCAAACGGCGTCGAGCGAGGAATAATTAATCGTGATAGTCCAGCTACAAATTGGGTCGTATACGAGACAGATTCACGCAGCGTTGCTTAGTTTTATTTGTACCACCTCCAAAAGAATTCATCAAATGTATCTGCCACGTTGCAGTCCCGTTTTGGATTTCAACGCTTCCCATTTAAACGCGCTCAGATCCACCAATATGTGTCCAGGAATCACTTGCGCTGCTGAACACAATTTCCCGATTTACCGCCACATATAATCGCGCTCAAATACACTTTTAAACGTACCAGTAATTGATAAATGGTTGATATCTAAGGACAGTCAACACTACGGAAAAACCTCAAATAGACCATGATTTGTCAAAGTATGCGACCAAAGATAACCTCTCTGAGCTCATGAATCTCGCCGGGGTTGGTCCTGATCAAACTGTATATCAGAATCGATATGGATAATTAAAACTATTACTAGGTGGACCGATATCATCGCGAAAATACATCAATCAACCGTGAGTAATTATCCCATGATGAATGAACTTGGTAAGCTTAGAGACTCAATGGTGTCGCTGCAAACAATCCGTGACAAAGTAGCTTGTCAGTCACTGGTAGAACTCGACAAGATCACATAATAATTTTTGGTAAACCCTCCGTGATCAGCACGAATCTTTCCGATTTTAACACGCAACTTGGCGACCAAGTCAGTGTTAAAGCGCCAATTACAACGTTGCGACCTGACACCAACGCGATCAACACGTGGCTGGGTGTTAGAGTTGGTAGGTAATTTTGGTCTTTACAGTGGCGTTACAACGAGACCTTATTAAGGCACAAAAACGCTATCCGACATCGCCCAAGGAATCCCTTACATTGCCACTAAAATCCAAGGCATTGAAAAGATCATCACGAGCATCAACCTCGCCAAGCTGCTGATCCAGACGACACCGTGTACACGACAAAATAACGCTATCAGTCATACTGCAGCGATCACTGGAGTTTGCAGGCTTCAATATTCAGTGGTGCGAAATTTAGTATTTTTACAACATATTTATGGAGGAATTCGTCCGAGAAATTCTCTGGGTTTGTGACGGTAGTGCCAAACAGAGGAAATGACGAAATATTCGTATTGGATCCGGAAGATAAAATGGATAGATTTCAACCATTTATTGCTGGTAAAACTCATCAACTGACATCGTAGCGATCATATAACATGAACTCATCTGTGTATCGATACAGTCACGCATGTGAGTATACAAAGAATCTCAAGGTGATAAAGATCGATCATACTGCGAAACAAAAGAGAAAATATACAATCGCAGAATAACAATCATCGACACCGACACATACACGATCAGTGCAATAATCTCAACCGCATCAGCCACGCTGGTATCGCTGTCCGCCACGCATGTGAACATCTCGGTGATACGGATTACAGCAAGTATTGCGTGCTCAAAATAGTTTCTCGCTGATTATCCAACTGCGCGACTAAAAGGCAATAGGAACATACAACTATCGTCACCGTGGAGACCAACGCGTGACAAAAGCACTCTCAATCTCGCTCAATGACGGCCTGTTGTCCGACGCTGAACTTTTGCTGATCAGCAAATTTTATCATCATGCGCAAATAAATAACCATGACGTAGCTGGAAGCACGATCAGTTAAAGGCCGTTAACAGTGGTGTTTAAACGAATCAACAATTTATCGTGAGCGATCATTATAGCGACCATAAAAATAACTGCACAACTCGATCGAGTTATCGCAAACACAATCTTGCCGACCATGTCGATGGTATCCACGAGTACAACGCTGCCGGAATTCGACATTGTGTTTCCGAACGCGATAACATTACCAAATAGCCGCGCGCTCGAAATCGCGCTTGAGTTGGGCTCGCATACATCAATCCATTACCGATATCCACCAAAACATCAAACTCTTATCCGACCATATACGAAAGAACGTTACCTAGGAGCATTTGCATTTGGGATCTCTGAGACACGTGGCGTCTTCATACGCAGCGAAAAATTTCGCCAGCGATAAATCGTCCACAACAGACAATTGCGATGACAGAGTCAACGTTACAATGTCTTTTTACTCAGGCGTGGTGTCGCAAGTGACCAAGGTCGCCGGTGATTTATCGACTGACGCTGCAAGTTTTTTCATTTGTTGGCCTCGCGCTGGTGATGCGTTTTTGCTTTAGTACACAACGATGTTGGTGACTTTTTCATCCGCCTGCAGCGTCGCCAGTGAATCCTGAGGAAATTTTACAAGTCTGTATTCGGACGGAAGTGTATATCTTCGAGATTCATTTTTAATTTGTAACTGGTCAAAGTCATCAATGATTCGTTCGACGTTAAGGTCCGGATGTAGCCAAAAAGTATTGTCTTGCATCTCTTTCATAGCATCAATAACTGTAAAGATATTTTCCTGATAGTTCGTTTAATTTAAAATTTAGGGTTGTTTTTCGTCATCGTCAGCGAAGTATCCATTATCAGCAGGTTCATCATCGTAGTCGAAAACTAGGAAACAGGTTCATCATCGCCTAAGTCGTCCGATGAAATACCATTGTCATCACTGCGATATCAATGACGTGCGTATAATATCTTGGCTAAATGCAGCTTGTGTTTGGTTGACAAGCCTGTTAACCGCGTGACGAAAATGGCGTAAATTGTGCCATTGTGTGTGATACAACACCGTTAACGTGCTGCGGTACAGCTGTGCGATGTTGAATTGGCGTCGCTGTAAAAGACCTCCGCGAATTCGGTTTAACAAACAAATAAATATATCAGCAACAATTTGATTTGTCGGTTCCGGTGTTTTCGCTCATGCGGATCTATATTTGGTCCTGCTCCAGATAGGGTCGGTTGCTCTCGCTTTACACACTCCAGCTCACCAGATTCGTACAGATACCTGACTGTGTCGCGGCTGCCCAGCACAGGTTTGCTGTCTGTAACTTGTCGTTGAACCTGCACTATTTTTTTTCTAATTGCGATGACGGTTTTTTTTTTTATTGCGATCGCGCTTGTGACTCCTTTGTTTATTGTGACCACAATATTAGGTAATCTTGCAACCCTTTTTTGATATCGCTCTCAGGCCCGCGTCAATAATTCCTGAGCATACTGATTCCCAAACAACCGCTCGGCAAGTGTTCGGTGTATCAAGCATGCCCACGTCAAAATTTTGATTCACCAAAAAATTCTTGCTAGGACTGACCTACAGTAATCTTGGCCAGCGTAAAGGATCAAGTCCATAAATTCGTTCAAATGTGGCCGAGACTTTTGTTTTAGTTGATAGCAGTTCTGCTTCCTTGTATCTGTTTGCAACGTCAACAACAGTTAACGTGTATGTGTATGTATATGCACGAGATTGTCAATCACGTATTGCGTAGTGCGGTAAAAATAAAATATCGGCCTGATGAAGTTAACAAACCCTCCATGTTGAATTGTTTTAGGTGGTGGTTGATAAATTTGCCAGATTGCTTGTCGAGCTAACCAATCTGCTGTGGCAACTTATCTTTGACACGCGTTGCGTTTGCTAACTTGTTGATCACTGTTTGCACCTTTCCGGTACTAAATTGATTCCATTATAATTTACCTCCTACCAACAATTTAGCTCTTATCGCTGATGTTATGAACCATTTTGCTAACGATTCTCGCAGATTAGTGTTTTTAACGCATTAATCAACTTTACATCGTTGATATGTCGATGCTGCAAATATTTAGTTTATATGCAACATCGTGAGCACAACACGCTTGGTCAGTTTGATTGGTCGGGATTTCACAAAGTTTTCGGCTGATCAAGTCGGATATCAAATTAGGTTCCAGGACAATAGTAATTATATCCTGGAAGATGTTTTTCACCAGGATATTTTCCTCATGGCGTCCCCGGTAATTTACTAAGCGACTCTGCAATATCGCCAACAGATGACTGTGACACAAACTTATAATATTTGCACCACAAGGCACATACGTACCTGTGATTGCCTGTCGGCGATTGCGAGTCATCGTAGCAACTGGATTATTAGTCCTGGTGACAGTCTTACATCGAACACAATATGAACTCATGATAATTCTATAAAATTTGCATCCAATGAAAGTGATTGATTTTTCAGCTACACGAGAACTGATCCCAGTTAAACATCATCTTGCGCTACCAATTTCAATTCGTGCGATAATCATTGGTCCGTCTGGGTCTGGCAAGACTCACCTACTGCTCAGTGTGATAATGATGTGGTTGAAGTGGGACATACTTTATCTGGCTGCCCCATCCGCTAATGATCAGCGTTGTTACGATGTTATCAAAGATTTCAGAGATAATTAACAAAAGCTCGTACAGTGAACCATCTGGGGACGCGGTTGAATCTATCAGAGATATCAGCGAGGCAATATCGTTTGATGATCTTGATGGGAATCTTAACAATTTACTGGATCTTATGCTAGACTGACAAACAAATCTGGAAAGAATTTTTTCATCAGGAAGGCATAAAAACACACGTGCAGTTTATGTAACACAACGATACACTCAGGTGCCCAAAGTAATCAGAGACAATTGTAATTGTTTTGTGGTTTTTAACGGTCTCGATCCTCACACATCGAGAAACATCCATAACGCTTGGACATGGATTATAGCCAATTTAGAAATGTCTTTGCACACACTCAACAACATTCACATGAATTTGCAACAATCAATCTTGCTTCGCAACGATCACGATACCGTGTAGGACTTGATAGCGATTTTCAAACCGATTGATTTACCTTAATTTGATCGTTACGCGCTGACGCAGGTGAAGATCTTTTAACACCGCCGAGGTTTTTTTGGCGAGCCTCGGCGCGGTTTTCGCGTGATCCGCTGACCTTTGTTGGTGGTTTTATAGTGATTGGAAGCTTTCTGCTGGCTCTTTGTTTCCAAGCCCTCATCCCCTGGTATTGTGCGCGGTCCACTGATACCCAGTTCTTGACTGTTTTGGCAAGCCTACCCCGTGCTGCTTGATTTTGTTTGTAAGCCTCCCCCTACGCAAGCGATCCCCTGACCCCGAGTGCTGCTCCCTCACATAATTATTTTGATATCGCGGTTTTCCTCTTATCACAATGAGATGAGATTTCAGTGGCATGCATTTAGTTCGCCCTTTCTAGAAAAAATATTAGAAATGTCCCATTAAACACAATGTTCCAGTAACCATTTTCCTCTGCACGTAATAAAGACACGTTTTCTATTATACCAAGGTCAAGTTTACTTTAAATATAAGAAGCTATTTTCTAAAGTTATTTCACATATATTGAATAAATCTAGAACAAGAAGCTTTCCAAATTCCTACTTACCCTTACGTTTTGTTTATCAGCAATGAATTTCCAAAGAAAGTTGTCTCTCAACAAACTGTAAAGAGTCTTCAATTATCGTCGTATATTTTTATTACTGCTATATACTAACGCCTTAAATACAAATTCATGATACTGTATAATTAAACAGATTCAGCAATCATGATTCATAGATAACCAACAGGTATAAATATTCTTGTTTTAATCTGAAAGCCTTCTTATTTCTCCTCTTGTTCCTCCTCCTCTTTCTCTTTTTCTGGTTCGCTTCCACAATACTCAAAACAGCCCTAACACTTACGTTTCTCTGGCCAACATGACTGGCGTAGGATCACTGGAAGGAAATGGATGTGCCATCATGGCTACGTCCACGTCATCAAATGCTCCTTGGTTGATGAGATCTATTTTCCCTCCACACCCCTCCTCGGCTGGTGTTCCGAGAATTGTTACCTGAAAGAAACAATCTTGCATCAACTTTAAACTAGAAAAAAATTTGAAAGTCTTGATTCGGTGCCCGATTATTGCCTTGGACGATTGGTTTCCACGTTGCTGCTCACTGAACATTATCTGTATAGTATTGTTTCTTTTTATCTCTCTCTTATTTTACTTACGAAATCTTAAGATGGTGTTCTCTCTTTTGTTATAGAAAGAATGCTTAAAAATCATTCGTAATTTAAAATTCCATCCAGTATTTATTCACAGCTTTATATGAATGCAGATAAGTTTCCGCTTATAATATACGAATGCTTTCAAGTTCAGTTTAACGAAATTAAAATCTTCTTGGTCTTCCGTCAATCCAAATGCGTTGCTAATTGATCACGTAAATTGCTTTCAGTTTTTAATTATTTACTATATAAAATAAAGAATGGTATAGACGATACTTTTTGTTTGTATTTTTTTGCGCCAAGTAACCTAAAACCGATAGCAACTTACATAAACAAATAGTAGCATATGTTCATTTACTGAAGATGTTATGTCTGTTTTCTCCTAACAAGGACATACAAATACACATTGCTTCTCATTACAAATTAAACAATCTAAGGGCAATATCAATCCGCCATCCAGACAGGGAATCTGGCACATTCTAAAGTTCTTGAGCATTGCAGCACAATATTAGCATGTAAGATTAACAGTTATGAAACAATTAAGCATCCTATATTCATAAGTCTTGACATACAAGACATATTTATTCCCCGTCTGCACTACAAGTATATAGTTAGTATAAAAAAGAAATACCCTTTGTTGAATAATACTGTTACGAGTCTATGCTCTTAAAATAAAGTAACAGAAAAGAGTGAAAGACAACAAGCTTTCTAAAAGTTAACAAATATAATTTATTTCCCATGAATACAAAGTGAAAATGGGAAAAAAGAACTTACGGTATTGCGATTTAAATACAAAAATAATCCAAGAATTACAGACAAAAGTCCTTGTAATTTAAAGTCCTGAATAAAAATTCAGTAAAAGTCCAGAAAATATCTCAAAACTGAAGTCGATGATGTGTCTGTGGTAGCTATTGAAGTGTTGATGTATCCACAGTCTTTTGTTGAATCACAGAAATATAATTCCAGGGTTAAATACAGTATAAATTCCAGTGAATGTCCTTATCCGAGAATTTTGTCAGAGCACTTCTGTATTTCCAGAGAAAATAATCAACTGAATTCAATATTTTGAACAAAAAAAGATTCCTGCCCAAAACTCCTGCTCACAACATGTAATACAACTTAAAAGTGCTAGATGTTAAAGCACGAATGGTAAAATCCTCACAGTTACAATATATATATATATATATATATATAGCGGACCCACTCGGGGATATGAGGAGTTCATTCACTAGGTCAATACAC